>OU342741.1:412318089-412470592 GCA_910589775.1 Avena eriantha
ACACATATGGATCCACCAATGTCATTGCATGTGTGTTCTTTCCAATGAAACACATATTGGATCCACCAATGTCATTGCATGGTGTTCTTTCCCACCAACCACTATGGATCCACCAATGCATTGCATGTGTGTTATTGTCATAAACCACATATGGATCCACCAATGGCATTGCATGTGTGTTCATGTCACAAACCACACATGGATCCACCAATGTCATTGCATGTGTGTCCTTTCCATGAACCACATATGGATCCACCAGAGTCATTGCATGTGTGTTCTTTCCACAAACCACATATGGATCCACCAATGTCATTGCATGTGTGTTCTTTTCCACAAACCACATCTGGATCCACTAGAGTCATTGCATGTGTGGTCTTTCCGCAAACCACATATGTATCCACTAGAGTTATTGCATGTGTGTTCTTTCCACAAACCACATATGGATCCACAAAGTCATTGCATGCGTGTTCTTTTCACAAACCATATATGGATCCACCAGAGTCATTGCATGTGTGTTCTTTTCACAAACCACATATGTATCCACGAGAGTCATTGCATGTGTGTTCTTTTCAAGAACCACATATGGATCAAATGTCATTGCATGTGTGTTCATTTCACAAACCGCATATGGATTCACCAATGTCATTGGTTGTGTGTTCTTTCCATGAACCACATATGGATCCACCAATGTCATTGCACGTGTGTTCTTTCCATGAACCACATAAGGATCCACAAGAGTCATTACATGTGTGTTCTTTCCATAAACCACATATGTACCCACTAGAGTAATTGCAGGTGTGTTCTTTTCCACAAACCACATATGGATCCACTAGAGTCTTTGAATGTGTGGTCTTTCCAAAAACCACATATGGATCCACTAGAGTCATTGCATGTGTTTTTTTTCCACAAACCACATATGGATCCACTGGAGTCATTGCGTGTGTGTTCTTTTCACAAACCATATATAGATACACTAGAGTCATTGCATGTGTGTTATTTTCACAACCAACATATGGATCCACCAGAGTAATTGCATGTGTGTTATTTTCCACAAACCACATATGGATCCACTAGAGTCATTGCATGTGTGTTCTTTCCACAAACTACATATGGATCCACCAGAGTCATTGCATGTGTGTTCTTTTCCACAAACCACATGGATCAACCAATGGCATTGCATGTGTGTCCTTTTCACAAACCACACATGGATCAACCAATGGCATTGCATGTGTGTTCTTTCCACAACCCACATATGGATCAACCAATGTCATTGCATGTCTGTTCTTTCCACATACCACATATGTACCCACTCGAGTAATGGCATGTGTGTTCTTTCCATAAACCACATATGGATCTACCAATGTCATTGCATGTGTGTTCTTTTCACAAACCATGTATGGATACACCAGAGTCATTGCATGTGTGTTCTTTTCATGAACCACATATGGACCCACTAGAGTAATTGCATGTGTGTTCTTTTCCACAAACCACATATGGATCCACTAGAGTCATTGCATGTGTGGTCTTTCCATGAACCACATATGGATCCTGCATGTGTGTTCTTTCCACAAACCACACATGGATCCACCAGAATAATTGCATGTGTGTTCTTTTCACAAACCATATCTGGATCCACCAGAGTCATTACATGTATGTTCTTTTGACAACCCACATATGGACACACCAGAGTCATTGCATGTGTGTTCTTTTCCACAAACCACATGGATCAACCAATGTCATTGCATGTGTGTTCCTATCACAAACAACACATGGATCCACCAATGGCACTGCATGTGTGTTCTTTCCATGAACCACATATGGATCCACCAATGTCATTGTATGTGTGTTCTGTCCACAAACCATATATGGATCCACTATAGTCATTGCATGGATGTTCTTTCCGCAAACCACATATGTACCCACTAGAGTAATTGCATGTGTGTTCTTTTCCACAAACCACTTATGGATCCACTAGAGTCAATGCATGTGTGTTCTTTCCATAAACCACATATGGATCCACCAGAGTTATTGCATGTGTGTTCCTTTCACAAACCACATATGGATCAACCAATATCATTGCATGTGTGTTCTTTTCACAAAGCACATATGGATCAACAAATTTCATTGTATGTGTGCTCTTTTCACAAACCACATATGGATCCACCAATGTAATTGCATGTGTGTTCTTTCCATGAAACACATATGGATCCACCAATGTCATTGCATGTGTGTTCTTTCCACAAACCACATATGGATCCACCAGAGTCATTGCATGTGTGTTCTTTTCACAAACCACATATGGATCCACTAGAGTCATTGCATGTGTGTTCTTTCCACAAACCACATTTGGATCCACTAGCGTCATTGCATGTGTGTTCTTTTCAAAAACCATATCTGGATCAACTAATGTCATTGCCTGTGTGTTCTTTTCCACAAACCACATATGGATCCACAAGAGTAATTGCATGTGTGCTCTATTCACAAACCACATATGGATCAACAAATATCATTGCATGTGTGTTCATTTCACAAACCACAAATGGATCCACCAATGTCATTGCATGTGTATTCTTTGCACAAACCACATATGGATCCACCAATGTAATTGCATGTGTGTTCTTTCCACTAACCACATATGGATCTACTAGAGTCATTGCACATATGGATCCACCAATGGCATTGCATGTGTGTTATTGTCGTAAACCACATATGGATCCACCAATGGCATCGCATGTATGTTCATGTCACAAACCACACATGGATCCACCAATGGCATTGCATGTGTTATTGCACGGTGCTCCCTTTCAGTCATCTCCCACTTCAACATGCAGAGTATGCTATTCTCACTGTTTCTGCGGATATTCTTGACATCGACAAAGAAGAGATGCTAGATGAGGTTTGCACTATATTGGCTAGAGATCACCATGCCCAAGTTACTGAACCGCATGTCAGTCCCCTTGGTATTGGTATGGTTCGTTTTGCTATTCCTGCAATCAGAGATTTCTTGATTTCTACTGGGCCTCATGGGCTAGATAGTTTGGAAAATGAAACTTTTAGTGTTATCAGGCACATGAATTTTATTCGTGCATGTGGTGCTGAGGTGGAAATGGTAGTGGACGACCTGAATATTAATCTATAGCCTTCCATCAGCCTGAAAAATCAGCGTGTGTTTGAAATGGGCCAAAGTTCTCATATTAATTCTAGTACTAACGTCCCTCTGCAGTCAGTAATACTGGTGGAGGTTGATGGTACACAATATTTAGTCAAGATATTTAGAAATATGATTGCCTTCTTTAACACCAAGTTGTATCAGCAGTCGTTCTATATTTCAGCTCATTCCGACTCTGCATCGGAGGTTATGTTTGAGAGGTTGGTGGACACTCTTCTAGGGCAGGATGACAATCTGAATGAGAAATAAACTAGTATACACATTCTGAACTTTGTGTTTACTTCTATTCTTCGTCAGTACCAGTTCCAACACTCGTTTACTGATTTGGCGACAATCTCTGAGATGAAGTTGTTTTGGTCTCCTCACAAGAGGTCTTGGGCCGAGGCCTTTGATGGGCTGTTTTTGAATGAGATTGGTAAGCTTTAATGGGCCATAGAGGACTCCGTAGCTCTCTTGGATGTTGGGTCACAAACTGAGGAGATCTGGGGAGTTGGGCCAGTCTTATAGCAGCTCAGTTCCTTATCTGATGCTGAATCTCTCTTGGGTTCTAGCTCAATCTCTATGAGGTCAATAGTCAATATGATGGTAACTTGCGAGGGTCCAGGGAAAAGCAGGCTCATTATGATTTGCATGCTCTCCAAGGGGAGGTGCAGTCTGGCAATATTGCTCAAGGTTGTGGTCGTCCGCCAAAACCTGCTACACCCTTAGTTGCATCCAAGCGATGCACTCGTCAGAACAAGGAGGGCTACTGTGAGGTAGCGCTGCCTATGCAGCCCTCTCGTCGCAAGATATCCAAGGTACCCAAAGCTTCGCTACCAGCTGTCTTGCAGATTGAAGAGATGCAGCGCATTAGGGTTGAGGACTGCCAGATTGACCCAGAGGAGCTCATAGTGGAGCGCCTGCAGAAGCGTCACACTGATTAGTAGTTCCTGCTAGTGCTCTTAAAGACCTGGTTATGGTCATGTTAAGATGTTGCTTGTGTCTATCAAACCTTGCTCTGCAATGAATCGTGATCGTTTATGGAATATTCTGTGTTGGAATATTAGGGGTCTTAATGATCCCGAGAAATGGCCGTCAATTCGTAATAAGATTGAGGAGATTAATGCCTCAATAATTTGTCTACAGGAGACAAAAAGGATGTCATTTGATGCTAGCTTTATCATAGGTTTTGCACCTCGACATTTTGACAAATTTGCATATATTCCTTCTGATGGTGCTTCAGGGGGTTTGTTGATCATTTGGATCAGTAAACTATTTGAGGGACAAGTCATGTTTGAAGAGAGCTTTGGCCTAGCTATTTCATTCACTTCAGCCATTTCAGCTGAAAACTTTACTCTCGTGAATGTTTATGGGCCTTGCACAGGGTTGGCTCATGAAAATTTTGTGGCTTGGCTCTTCTCTTTAGACATCGCTGATGATGCTCTCTGGCTGCTACTTGGAGACTTCAACTTCTACAGATTTGCAGAGAATCGTAACCGTGCTGGTGCTAATCTGACTAATATTGCAACCTTTAGTGAAATAATTAGCTACCTTGGTCTCATAGAATTACCTATAAAGGGGCGTGCCTTCACCTGGAGTAACATGCAGTTGGACACTCTTATGATTCAGTTAGACTGGTTTTTTACGTCAACAACATGGACTTTAAAATTTCCTAACACTCTGATATCTCCTTTAGCTAGGTCCACCTCGGATCATGTGCCGTGTGTGGTCTCAATCGACACCAATATTCCTAAGGCTAAGGATTTTCGCTTCGAAAAGCATTGGATTAGAGTACCAGGGTTCTTAGACAAAGTTAAATCTATCTGGGATGTTCACTGCCCTGGTGATAGTGTTAAATGCCTCTCAGCTAAATTCAAGCGTTTGCGTAAGGGCCTAAAGCAATGGAGTTCAAGTTTTGCTGTCCTGGACACACTGATGGGAACTGTAACAAAGTCATTTTTGACCTCGACATCTTTGAGGAACAGCGACAGTTGCACATAACATAATGGAATTTTCGCAATATTGTTAAAAATAAATTGCAACACCTTTTGTTGTGTAAGCAAGACTATTGGCGTAAACGGTGTACAGCTAGGTGGGCACATCTCGGTGATGAAAACACCTCCTTTTTTCACTCAATGGCCACGATTCGATACCGAAAAATCTGATTGCAAATCTGAACCGAGATGATGGTTCACAAGTCTCAGATCACCATGAAAAAGCTGGGCTCCTTTGGGAATCTTTTCGCCAGAGACTGGGTATCTCTATTCCCATCAATTCTGAATTTGATTTTGCACAGTACTTCTCACCTTTTGAAGGTTTAAGTAGTTTCTCAGCTCCTTTTTCTCATGAAGAAATTGACAACGTGGTGGCACATATGCCTAGTGACAAGTCACCCGGACTTGATGGGTTTTCAGGGTTATTTTTGAAATTTTGCTGTCCGGTTGTCAAATATGATTTTTATCATCTTTGGCAAGAGTTTTGGGAGGACAAGGCAAATCTACAAAGCATAAACGATTCCTTTATCACCTTAATCCCTAAAACTCTATCTCATGAAGGGCCAAATGATTACCGACCCATTTCTCTTCTGAATATTTGTATGGAACTTCTCACCAAACTCATGGCTGATAGGCTTTAACTCAAAATTCTCTAAATGGTTCATATTAATCAGTATGGCTTCTTGAAATCTAGAAATATACAAGATTGTGTGGGCTGGGCCTATGAATATATCCATCAATGTAAGCAAGCAGGCTCTGACACTGTTATTCTCAAGCTCGATTTTGCCAAAGCTTTTGAGTGTCTTGGCTTTGATCCCAGGTGGTTGAATTGGATGGATGTGCTCATGTCTACTGCACCTCTGCTGTTTTGCTCAATGGAGTTCCGGGCAAAAAAAATCCTTGTCGTCGCGGTGTTCGTCAGGGTGATCCTTTTTCACCACTACTTTTTGTGAGTGTTGCAGAACTGCTACAAAGTATGGTGAATCACATATTTCAAGATGGGATACTCACTGCTCCTTTAAATATCCCAAACTCTGATTTCCCCATAGTGTAGTACGTTCACGGTACCTTGTTGATTCTCCATGCTTGTCCTCTTCAATTGGCTACCCTGAAAAATCTTTTAGAGGTCTTTGCTTAGGCAACAGTACTACATGTTAACTATTCTAAATCCTCCATTATGCCAGTTAATGTCTCTCAAGATCTGCTCGAGGAACTTGCAACAGTGTTTGGATGTGCAATTGGCACCCTTCCCTTTACTTACCTTGGCCTCCCATTAGGAACTTCTAAACCTCTAATTCAGGACTTAACTCCATTGGTTGGTTTGGTAGAAAGGAGGCTAAATTCTAGCGTAAGATTTCTTGGTTATGGGGGAAGATTGGAATTTGTCCAGTCAGTTTTATCATCCTTACCCAATTTCTTCATGTGCTCTCTCAAGATTCAGAAGACCATCCTAAATATTTGTAATCGAGCACAAAGACACTATTTGTGGGCCAAGGAGGAAGATTTATCCTTAGTAAATGCTCTGGCTGCATGGTCCCTAGTCTGTCGTCCACGCAAACATGGAGGTCTTAGTGTTCTGAATTTAGAACTGCAGAACAAGGCGCTACTAATGAAGCAACTACACAAGTTTTTCTCCAAGGAAAATGTTCCTTGGGTTCAGTTGGTGTGGTCTTTATATGGCGATGGGGTCCCACATGCACAATCTCCGAGGGGTTCATTTTGGTGGAGGGACATTTTTAGCCTAATTGGAGATTATCTTAGCATCACCAAATGTCACGTGGGGAGTGGTTCTTCTGTTTCTGGAAGGATTTTTGGTTGGATGGAGGCTTGCTTTGTGACCGTTTCCCTCGCTTATTTTCTTATGTGATCAATCAAGATTTGTCAGTGGCTGAACTCACGCAGGTTGTTGACCTCAACACTTGTTTGGCTCTCCCTCTTTCGATTCAAGCTTACCAAGAATGGGAGCAGGTTTCACATATCCTATCCGAGAACTCTCTGACGGTAGGTGGAGTTGACAAAAGGAGCTTTGTTTGGGGCGACAATTATCCTCCTTCGAAATACTACAATTTCCTATTTAGTCGAATCCCTGAAGATGCATCACTAAATGAAATTTGGAAATCCAAAGCACTTCCTAAACTCAAGGTTTTTTGCTGGCTACTAATGATGGATCGGTTAAATACTAAAGATCTCATGATGCGCAAAAATTGGCAAGTGGACTCAGGGCCTGGTTGTGTCCTTTGTAGATCTGATGCACTCGAAACAAAAGATCATATCTTTTTTGATTGTGAATTCGCTCGCCACTGTTGGGACTTTTTTCATATTCCTTGGACTAGGATGAACTCTTTTGCAGATGATTTTGCTCTTGCCATGATAGCTTTTCCTGGACCATGTTTTATGGAAGTATTTGCTTGTGCTGCCTGGAATATTTGGAGAGTGCGCAATGATTTTATTTTCAAAGATATCCAGGTTTCCTTTAATAGGTGGAAGGTGGGCTTCCAAAGTGACCTGAGTTTGCACAAATTTAAGGTCAAGTCATTGTATGTTCAACCTCTAGTTGAATGGCTAACCTCTTCCTTCGCTTAATGGTTGTAATATTTTTTAGACATTTTTTCCCTCCTTGATTCTTATTGCGTGCCATAAGGCCTCCTTGTAAAAGCTCTCTTTTTAATTTATAAAATTACACCATAGGGGCTTCCCCTACGGTAAAGGTGTCAAAAAAAGTACTCTAGCTTCTTTTTGTCTTCCCTGAGCTGATCCCTCTCCTTGTCTGCATTATGAATCAGCAACCTGTGACTATCCTAAAGCTTCTTTGCAGTTCCAACAACCAAGCTCCCATTGATTCTGATAGTTAGCTCCGACTACAAATTCTTGATTTCTTGTTCCAACTCCTTATTTCGTACCGACAGCTTGTAATTTTTTCCAGCTGCATCACTTACATCAGTAAATCTCCCCGACCTTTCCAACTCATACATCTCCCATAACCGTACCAAACATTTCTTAAGTGCATCTGGCCACTCAAGATCCACCCACTCTATTGCTTTACACACCGGGCCAACCTAAAAACACACACACTATAGTGTTATGAACATACACGATACATTTTACTTCATGTCACCGTTGCACATAATGTAAACAAACCTGATTTGTACAGCCCAAAAACCTTCTCCTAGTGTTACTACCTTCGAATGCAACATATCTCCTCAGTTTTAGCCCATGGTCACATGGCACTACTCCATCAAGATCTAGGCCCTCCCATTCGGAGTCGTAGATCGTCCGTGGTACCTATAGGTAAACGCAAAGCTGGAATTGAACACGATTGCAAGCACATATGGAGCTCAGATCAAGATATTTACCATTGCCTAACCCTAGCCCGAGAAAACAGAGTAACTCAGATCGTGGAAGGAATACTCGATGTCGTAGAGAAGGCTGTCGCTGCTCGAATGGTCATCCTCATCGTTCAAGGATAGCATGGCAAATGCGTTGTCGCTGGCGACGGCATCGGCGTCGGTGAGGACAGAGAGAGAGAGATAGAGAGAGAGCAACCCTTCTACCGCTGCAACAATGACTAAATTGGCATGTTACAATAGTTTAATAGATACCACGCCCTTTCCCTAGATTACTATCTCCTGCCTAATATGGATTCTCTTCATACATTCTTATTTCAAATATTAAACTTGTACTCCCTCTATCCCAATTTCATTGCCTAACGAAAACATATCAGTATATTACATCATCTAAAGAAATAAAATCAGGTCAACTACAAGGTACATATGCATCACTTGTTCAGTCATGGTTTCACAAAATATTACATTACAATCTCTCAACAAACATAATCACATCATGGTTTCACAAAACATCACATTACAATCTCTCAACAAACATAATCACAGAAACAAGTATATTACATCAACTAAAGAAACAAAATCATGTCGACTATAAGGTACTTACGCATCACTTGTCCAGTCATGGTTTTGCAAAACATTACATTACAATCTCTCAACAAACAAAATAACAGAAACAAGTACAGTACATCATCTCAAGAAACATAATCATGTCAACTACAATGTATTTATGCATCAGTTGTCCAGTCATGGTTTCACAAAACATTACATTACAATGTCCCAACAAACATAATAAGAGAAACAAGTACGGTACGTCATCTTAAGAAACATAATCATGTCAACTACAATATACTTATGTCTTATTACAACAACGATGGTATCAGTGAGTGACATGTCCGAAAATCTCAACAGCTCGCACAACAGTATATCGCAATCTCTCAATAAACATAATCACAGAAACACGCTCTAAATGCAACAACAGTCAATATTACAAATACAGGGAGGAGAACCCCGCGGTTCATATGACAAGCCTAGGGTAGCAGCTCTCATCACAACTCATCAACGTCGACCACCTCATTCTGTTCAGCCACTACAGGGGCATCTACATCCACTATAACCTGTTCAACAACATCAGAAATGGTACGAAGGAAGAACACCTTCCTGGTTCGCTTCTTTCGTTGCATAATCTGCATAAGATCTGCAGTATTCAAAACATCTATGAATTGCTGCTTCTTATGATGCCACCACCGGATTTGTGCCATCTTATTAGACCCAATACTAATTTCCTTACCGATCATCTCTCTCATTTCATCAAGAGTTATGTTTTTGGAATCGACATTGATCTCCACAGTACATGACGAAACTGGCTTATTAACTCCCTCATCAAGTTTTGCCATGTATGAATCCAACTCTATGCGTATACTGAACTTATCTAGATCAACATCTATTGGTCTGTATTCTCTAGGAGCAGAAGCTCTGGCAGCAAGATCTCCAGCATCTTCATACATATCATCAATCATCGCTTCAACTTTCACCTTAAGATCAGCTGCACAACACTCCCAAACCATCTGAAGCTCATGGGAGTGCTCAATTTGCTGATAGGTATTATTCATGTTGCGCCACACCAATTTTGTCCTCTATCTAGAACCCTAGGGAATCCTAGCGGCAAGCATATCTACTAGCTGCGAGACAGACACAACCTCTTTGCAATTCACAAGAAGATGCACATCTTTCCTGAACACAACCCTCTCGCAACCAAAATCAAGTTTTGTAGTGTACTGGCGAACATGAACTATGAACTCATATAGGTCCCTTGTATCAAAGCTATGCCTAATTTGATTAAAAAGGGGAACTTTTCAGTTCATTCGATTCTATTATGCCGTAACTAATCTACTTGTAAGATAAGCCATAGATAAGAAAAATTCACCTCTCACTCTTCTCCTGGGTTTTTTTCTTTGAGATCAGGGTGCTGCATCCGCCCACCGGAGCCAAACAATCCGCCAACGGCCTTGCTTTTGTCTTGAACCCGCTGCTCGTAGGTACCTTGGGAGCAGAATCCTTGCTGACCTCCTTGCTAACCAGGGCTGAAGACCTCGCCGCTGCTTTGTGTTGAGCCCCAAACTTGGGCCCCGACGGACCCGAATCAGTCGGTGACGTAGCTACAACCTTCGCCTTGCAAGACATGCTGGGTCCCCGCCGTCAGATTCAGTGTCGGGGAAGGGAGAAAAGAGGTCCTTCACTGCTGGCAGATTCAGGGTCGGGGAAGGGAAGAAAAGGGACCGCCGCCGCAGCAAGATTCAGTGTCGAGAGTTAGGAAAGTACAGTAATGGATTTGCCCCTACGACATGTGCATGGTGGCTAAGAAGAGTGACCAGCGAAGAAGGGGCATAACAGGAACTAGTGGAACAGAATATCCTGACTTAACGGGCGCGATTTGAAAATATTGGGTTTGGCCATCATTCACTCGAAACACCCCTCTCAGCAATTGGCGCCCCAACTTTTCGAATCGTGGTGATTAAAATCAACTCGGGTACCACGTTGTCTGGGCGCCCCAACTTTCGGGCCGCAAAATGATATTCTCCGGTAATGTACCCTTGAAGACCGAGAGAGTGTTACGCTCATGCAAGAGTGTGGATGATGTAGTCGTACCCGTCCGACCTCAAGGTCACGAAGCTTCTCGCACATCACCCCTTGTCCAGGTCCTTGCACGACGACCCGGTCGCTACAAATGTACCTCCCCCGAGTTATCGCACACATACGGTGTGATGCGATGACTCCCAACTCCTTGATCCCTGTTGGGGTTGCGGAACTATACCACCTAGCGAAATCCATGCGGCACAATAGCATGCAACAGATGCATTGGAAGCCGGGTGGGCCACCCCACTGATGACTGCAAGTGCACAGATCAATTGTATCTAGTTTCGAAGTAAAGATATCAAACATACAAAGAGCTATTGGTTAAGGTCTTTATGTCTTACTATTTACCAAAGAATACTTATAAGTTGTCTTTGATCTCAAGTAAAAGGGTGTTTGAATTGTTTATGGTTGTTAGCAGAAAATTAATTAAAACAAGTAAAAGAAAACAAGTAACAAGATTGTATGAAATCGTGGTTGAACTCAGGGCTAACATAACTCAGAGCTAGGATACACCACTAGCATAGTACTACTATTATATGTAATCAAGATAACATAATTCTTATGTCATGATATGTGTGGAGAGAACCCCATAATAACATGTTCACGACAAGGCTCGTAGGAAGCCACTTTGTTGAGCCAAGTGTGAGGTCACCTCTAAATAACCACTTCAATGCCTGACAGCAACCACCCATACATGACACCACAATTAAGGGTTTACCCATGAATATCGTAATTAGCTTAGGGAGTCCCTCTTAATCCTGCTTTGACCGTGTGGGTTACGAGCCGGTGATACCTTTGATCTGGATTACGGATGTAGTATAGCTTCTTTTTCCCTAGTAGACCTAGGTTTATCGAATCCTCGGGAAGCAGATGCGTAGTGAAGTTACTTTAACAGACATTCGGGCGATTTAGAATTCCTTTTGTGTTTTTATCAGACCAAGAGTTTGCATCTTTTTGTTGTTGATTATGATGGAGAAAGAGGGCATAGGGCGTTCAGTTTCACCTGTAGCTGTGCAAAACATCTTATGGGAATAAAAGATAAAAATAAAGTATGCATGTAATTGTTAGAGCAAGATAAATTATATGTGGGTAGTGCATCCATAATTGCTATTGCCTCCGCAACCGCTTATAGCAATAACCTACTAGTCTCATCCATAGAAGAAAGAGAACTAATGATATGCATATGATGTCACCGTTAATCCCAAGTAAATCCCTCACATACAACCATACTACCCCTTCTGTCACTGGGGTTCCCATCCTGCAGATTAGTCATTACTCATACTCCCTACACCTGGCTCAATCCTCGGAGTCTTGGGTACCTGACAAGTCCTTAGATTGAGGCAAGAGAGGATACAATAATCATCATGTCATACAAACTAATACATGATCCCATCTATGATAAATAACATGCACAAGAAGCTACATGGCTAGGCCAAAGCCCTTAGCCCAAGTAGAATTACTCACACATAGAGATGAGATCAAAGATCATAAACATTGTAGTGAAAATCATGAGATTGATAGCAAATAGTCTTACAATGTCACCAATCGAAGAAGAGATCTACTATTACAAGTGGTGGAATATGGCTATGGTGGTGGATAGATTAGATCTAAGTCTATTCCTCTGGCAGCTCGTCGGTGTTGTGGATGGAGATCTGGAGGTGGCTGATGGTTTTCTGGAGCGCCTATTTCTCGTCGGTGTTGTGGATGGAGACCAAAATTTTGTTCCGGTCATATAGTTCGTCGTTAAAGCGTCTTCCTCTGACCCACGACTCCTGGTTTCTTCTGGTTGTTAGAAATCTCATGTCTTTGACTTTAATGTAGTGATTCCCATCATCAAACGCCATTATCTGCGCAGGAAAAAATAGAAAGAAAGGATTGCATACCCGTTTGATTATTAGGTATTAGTGGCAGGGTTTAGAGAGATATTTCATAAAAAATATGAATAATATCCATTTTAAATGTGGACGTGGATGGCTATATTTTAGAGCCATCAACCTCCCCAAGCTTAAACTTGATCGTCCTCGAGCAAGAAAACCAAAATCAAAAAGGAACTCAGCATTTAAACTGAAATAACGAGATGATGATCTTACTCATGATTGGTAGTCTCATATTTCCTCCACTTCATAAATCTGAAAAACTTCAGCATAGATAGAGTAATGGCAAGCATATCATAAGGGTTTTATGCATCCTTATAGCGCAGCAAAATTATTGTTAACATGGATGATTCAAATGAGTAAACTTTATTCCATGTCATGTAATTAACTCATAGGCTTGCCTTTGAACAATAAAGTATAATCATGTAAATTGAGAGTGTGAGAGTTGTCATGAAAATCATATACACTAGAGTATCCCAATTCTCCCACATCAATAAATCAAGACTTTTCAAGCACTACTTTTTATTCATTGTCCTTCAAGAATTTTAGTTCTTGAGTAACTGAGAGCATGCCAAAAAAATATTAGTTTATCAAGATGTGATGGACACTCGTGGCATCACTAAGGTTTTTGTTCTTTTTGCATAATGATTACTCATAATAGCCAGAGGAGTGATTCCATCATGAACACAACTACCCGAGAGAGCTAAGAATCTTACCCACTATAGCATTGCTACTACAGTGTTTAATCAACTCATAGCCAAAATCTAGGAGTTTCCACCATGAAGATCGTCCGTAGGCTAGCGGAGTTGTTGGCATCCCATGAAGTTTGACACACGTAAAGCTATATCATTCTTATGATTAACAAGTCAAACTTTGGCATGCTCACAAAAACTGCTAAACATTAATTCAGTCGAACAAATCCTTTCAAAGAGAGCTATTGACGACGGCTAGTGCACATATCGTTTGTAGCTAGTTTCGAAATAAAGATATCGATCCCACAGGGAGCAGTAGGCAAAAGACTAAAATGATTTTAACTAAACTAAATGAAGTACTTAAGGAATAAATTTAAGATGCAAGAATAGTAGAGTTGTTTTTGGGTTTTTGGTCGAACAAGGCAATTTAGAGTAAAGTAAAACTTAATGCAAAAAGTAAGAGTCGCGTCTGTAAAAGAACTTTGGAACTGCAATAGGGGAAAGGCGTTCTAAGGGAGTGGTGGATACACCGCTAGCAATTTAGACTAAGCGATCAAGATTATTATAACGAATATTCTCATGATATGTATGTATGTGGGAGGAGCTCCATATATGGACAAATAGGAAGCAACCGTTGCTCACATCATCCTTCATAACCACAGCTGACGAATAAATGACATCAATTGTATTATCCTGCTATTAAGGGATTTCTCCCATGGCATTGACATGGATTAGTGAGTTCTCCTTGATTCCCCAAGTTAGTACATAAAGAATGACAACAGCTTTATACTCACTATAAGTGCTGTGACCCCTCTGTCTACCAACAAGTAATCCCCTTCATCGAGTCCCCGTAGGAGGCAAATATTAAGGAGGTGCACAACTCCCAACATGAAGATGAAGACAATTAACACATACACATAATGATGTATAACATAATAATCTCTATCTCATCTAAATCATATGCTAGGGTTTCTCCATCTCCCCAAGAACTAGAGATCTACTCAGACATGGAGGCAATCAACATCATGGTAATGGTGATGGAAACAATCATAGATGAATGGTACTTGTATAAATCCACAACGAGTACGGAAATTACAACAAGATCTAGATGGATGAGATGGGATGGATGGAGATGGTGATGGTGCAGCGGTTGATGAAGATGGAGATCGATGCCTTGGCCTCCCAGATCTGCGTAGGGCGAAGATGGATTCCTTGGGCAAGTTCCCCCTCCAGTTGCCTTCTAGAGGTGAGGTTTTCGAGATATTTGGTTGTTCTATATGCCGTCTCCCTGTTCCAGTTGCACGGGGTGAAACTATTTGAAGAGGTGGAGGCGGCGCCAACTATACGACCGGAACTATACGGCCAGAAAAAGTATTCTGGTCATATAGTTGGTCGTTGAACCGTCGGTGTGCCTCGACTGCTTCGGGTTTTCTTATGGTATTATTGATATTTCCCAAATAAATGATTTACGTTGTTTTTGACTCCTTTTCTCCCCAATACAACTGCTCCAAGAATTGTGTCCATTGGATCCATCATCTGTCCTGATCCTGGTGAAAACAAACATAAAATGTGCGTGAGTGTGCCGTAAAATACCAAGATCCTACATCTACAATGCAAAATAATAATATAAAACATGATGCAAATATGCACTCATCAACTTCCCTAAGCTTAGACTCTTGCTCGTCCCGAGCAAGTTTAGCTTATTGAATGTGATCCTCATATTCATGAAGATGAGTGGATAAAGTAAATGAGGCGGTTGCAGCATGTGTTTATCATATACGATACATGGGAATAAGTTCATGAATAGTACCTTACTCGAACCATATGAATAGTATTAGCTGGCTTCCACACCTTAGTGATCAACAGTTCATAAAAGATGAATCTCAACATAATGTAAAAGTATCCGATTCAACCGAATGACTTGGTGAGGTAGTCCCAAGTGTTTTAGTATTAACATATTCACTTGGGATTTAAAATCTCAAAAGTGTCGCTTTGTCATACTAAAATATAGTGGTGTATGCCTATTTGCTCTTTGCATGTTCGCTCGTTTTCTTCTTTCTTTTCTTCTCTTTTGTTTATATGCTCACACTTTTGTTTAAGTGTTGTGCAAAGGATCTAGCCATACATTCCGCTTCACGTAGGAATTGGAAGTTTAACGATCTCAATTATCAAATTCCAACTGTATATGAAGCATTCTTATGACTTGAAGATTCTACCTCGACTTGTTCTCACTCTAATTTTGATATCACTCTTTATTTTCCTTTGTTCAAGGTTTTGATTTTCAACCCAACAGGTTAGATAATTTTTATATCTTTGTACTTACAACATATTGACCAAATTATCGTCGTATGTTCCATTAATACCAATGGTGTGGAAGACTCCTATTGCTATCATCAAGTGCAACTAAAAGTATACTCAAGCCATTCATATATCTAATAAGACAAACACAAACTCAAAATCGCTCCATATATAATAATAAACTCGAAATTTCATTAAAGGGATTGACTATTCCTAAAGGTAATTCTAATGATGCAAACTTTATTTCTAGTTTGAACTAATGAAAAACAAATAGTGATATAAAACTTATAAGATAGATTACAAGGTCTTTAAAGATCTCCCCAAGCTTGGAATAAATCCAGACGGGATCAAATAACTCCTTGTTGGTACCTATTCCTCCTCCTCGGTAAGAAGAGTGTTTCCCTCTCCTTTGGTGTTGCCATCTTTAACTATGCTTGCAAAGAGGATGCTGAGCTCGGCCATGTCGTATTGAAGCCTCAACATTTTCTTCTTGAGGAATTTCATCTCATCTGTCAACTCAAAGACAGTTTTAATCAAGAAACCAACTCTACCATCGATGTCATCGACCCTCTTTTCAAGGTCATTGCTCATCATCCAGTAGGAGTCAATTCCTTCTCCAATTGTTTCAACATATGCCTTCAAAGCTTTTTCCAACTCATAGATCTTATCATGAATCTCATCTTGCCGCACCTTCTTAGGTTTAAGAGGTGATGTACCAAGAGGAGGTTTATAATAGGATCCTATGTTGTGATGATAGGGATTTGGGGGATACTCATCCATGTTCTTTCCCTGCTCAGCTTGCCTCATCATCTCCATCTGTTGTAGGAACATGTCCTCCCAATTTGGGAGAGGCTTGATCTCCGGGCTGGATGATGACGATGATCCTTTAGGTTCTACTTCTTCGGTCCTCTTCACAGGTTTCTCTTCTTTCTTCTTCCAGATCTTGTTGACATGGAAGGGATGCATGGCTTCGCTACACAGATGTTGTTAGAGGGGCTTGTTTAGGGATGGCGAGGATTTTCTGAGGCTGAAGGCTATAGCTCTGCGAAAACTTAATGAAAAAGGTTAGATCCGATCAGCTTTAAAAGGGGAGGTCAAAAACCCTAGCCGTCATCTATAATGAGCAACTATACAGGCGTGGCACATATAGATCCCGCCGTATAGCTATGAACCGACTATATATTACATCTACGGTGGAACCAACTATACGGCCGGAGCTATAAGGGCGGGAATTTTTATTCCCGTCGTATAGTTGGTCGTTAAACTCTCTATGTTCCGAATAATTTTTTTGGAGATGGGTCGATATCTATACGACCACAACTATACGGACAAAATTTTTATTCCCGCCGTATTGTTGGTCATTAAACTATCAGTACTGAGAAAATAGTTTTGTCAAAGGTATCGATATCTATACGACGGAAACTATACGGGTGGAATTTTAATTCTGGCCGTATAGTTGGTCGTTAAACTATTAGTACCTTTCATGGGCGGAAGGGGTGATGTCGAAACAACTATACGACCATAGCTATATGGCCGGAATTTTTATTCCCGCTGTATAGTTGGTCGTTAAACTTTGTGTATCCACCAAATTTTTTTTTCTTATCCAAAGATTCTTTATTAATATGAAACTTCATGAAATATCAAGTTTTGACAGAAAAATAACAGCTTAAATTTTCAACCAATTTTGGCATTACCAATCTTACTTCTTCTATGCTTAGAGTTTCAAAATGTTCCTCTTTTAGCACAAGCTCATAAAACCTTTTAAAACTTACTCAAGCCTTTACCTTGCATGGGTTTCCTCCCATGAAGCGCTCTTTTATGGTCAATAGCTTAACCATAGTGTTGCTTATTTCATCTAGAGTCCATTTTTCTTGAAGCCGCCATCCCTTGCATATTTTTTCTCAATCAACTCTTCTGGGGTGATCACTTCCATGGTGACTGCACTTATATCTTCTTTTACTCAATAATTCTTCAAGCGTTGTACATTTACCACCCATGAAATAGAGGGTGTATTTCTCTTGAGCTTCACTACTCCCGATGAATAAGCTTCTTTGACTATATGGGGACCTTCCCACTTCGATCTAAGCTTCCCTAGAAACAACTTAAGACGAGAATTATAGAGCAACACTTTGTCTCCACTTTTAAAGGTCTTATTCTCTATTTTTCTATCATGCCATCTTTTCAGTTTTTCCTTAAACAACCTAGCATTTTCATAGGCCTCACTTCTAAACTCATCTAAAGCATGAATATCTAATAGACGCTTTTCTCCTTCTGCTTTAAGATCATAATTTAGGTTCTTGATTTCCCAAATATCCTTGTGTTCCAATTCTCAAGGTAAATGGCATGCCTTACCATACACCATCTTATAAGGTGTCATACCCATTGGATTTTTAAACGCAGTATGGTATGCCCATAGAGTGTCATTTAGCTTGTATGACCAATCTTTCCTTGATTTGTCCATCGTCTTCTCGAGTATGGTCTTTAATTCTCTATTAGAGGGTTCCACTTGACCACTTGTTTGGGGATGATATGGTGAAGCAACACGGTGAGTTACTCCGTATTTTCTGAGGATATTCCTGAAAGTCCCTTTCATAAAATGAGAACCACCGCCAGTGATTAAAAATCTAGGAACTCCAAACCTGGGAATATGATATCCTTGATCATCTTCACGGAGGTGGCTGCATCTGCATGACTTGTTGGAATAGCTTCAACCCATTTGGTACATAATCAATATTACCAAGAATATGGGTATAACCATTTGATTCAATAAAAGGTCCCATGTAATCCATTCCCCATACATCAAAGGTTTCTATTATGAGACTATAATTCATTGTCATTTCTTGTCTCCTACCTATATTACCTCTTCTTTGGCAAGCATCACAGTATTCCACATACATGTGTGCATCCTTGAGCAAGGTGGGCCAATAGAATCCGGATTGAAGTACCTTCACTTTAGTTCGCTTACCTGCATGATGTCCTCCATATGGACTGTCATGATAAGCTTTCAATATTGCATTCATTTCATGGTTAGGAACACACTTCTGAATCATTCCGTCAGGTCCATGACAATATAGATATGGATCATCCCAAAAGTAATATTTAAGATCATTAAAGAACTTCATTTTTTGATTTCTTGTCATGCCAGGAGGTATAAATTTTGTTGCAAGATAATTAGCATAATCTGCATACCATGGATCAGCAACTTCAACATTTGCTAAATATTCTCCCGGAAATGATTCATTTATAGTTATGGGGTTAGTAATAATCCCCTCCATCCTAGAGAGATGATCTGCTACCGGATTATATTTACCCCTCTTGTCTACTATTTTTAAATCATATTCTTGTAGTAACAAAACCCACCTAATCAACCTGGGCTTTGCATCCTTTTTCACAAGGAGGTGACGCAAGGCTTTGTGATCCGTATGAATTATTACCTTAGAATTAATGATGTAGGATCTAAATTTGTCGCAAGCAAAGATTATAGCTAGGAACTCTTTTTCTGTAGTAGCGGAATGTTTCTGAATCTTATTAAGAGGTTTACTAGCATAATAAATAGCATTTAAATTCTTTCCGTCTCGCTGTCCTAATATAGGCCCTAAAGCATAGTCACTAGCATCACACATGATTTTGAAAGGTTCATCCCATTTCGGAGATTGCATGATAGGTGCTGGAACTAATTTATTCTTATGGTTCTCAAAAGCCGCAATGTAGTCATGATCTAACTAGAATGGAATTTCTTTATCAAGAAGGTTGGTGAGAGGCATAGCTATTTTAGCAAAATCTTTTATAAAACGCTTATACAAAACAGCATGTCCCAAAAACATTTTGAAGTTTTTAATGTCCTAAGGTATTGGAAGATTTTCTATAGCATTTATATTAGTTTTATATATTTCTATTCCCTTCTCCGAAACCTTATGCCCAGAAACTTTACCTTCTCTTTCTATGAAACAACATTGTTCCCAATTCAAAACCAAATTTGATTGCCTGCATCTCTACAAAACTTTGGTTAGAATGTAGAGGCAATTATCAAAGGTTGTTCCACAAACAACAAAATCATTTGTTAGAACTTCCATAGTCTTCTCAACAAAATCATCAAAGATTTTTAGAACCATTCTTGAAAAGTTGCTGTTGCGTTACATAAGCCAAACGAAATTAATCTATAAGCATATGTGCCATAAGGGAAAGTGAAAGTTCTTTTCTCTTGATCTTCCGGTTGTATGGAAATTTGAGAATATCCAGAATAACCATCAAGAAAATAAAATAAGAATTATTACTAAGTCTTTCTAAAATTTTATCCATGAATAGTATAGGTTTATGATTTTTCTGTGTCTCTCGGTTTAGCATCCTAAAATCAATGCACATACGATATCCTACAACAGGCCTTATAGGAACTAGCTCACCATCCTCATTCATAGCAGCATCAAGACCACCTTGTCTCGATATGCAATGAGCTGGGTGAACCCACTTACTGTCAAAGATAGGATATATTTTGCCAGAATCTAATAAGCGTATAACCTCTTTTCTTACTACTTCCTTCATTTTCGGACTAAGTATTCTTTGCGTATCCACTACAGGTTCAGCATCATCAAGCATGGTAATCTTATGTGTTACTATAGATGGATATATTCTTTTAAAATCACTTAGAGTGTATTGATACCTTCGATCCGGATTACAGATATAGTGTAGCTTCTTTTTCCCTAGTAGACCTAGATTTATCGAATCCTCGAGAAGTAGATGTGTAGTGAAGTTACTTTAACGGACCTTCGGGAGTTTTAGAATTCCTTTTGTGTTTTTACCAGGCCAATAGCTTGCATCTTTTTGTTGTTGTCGATGATGGAGAGAGAGGGCCTAGGGCGTTCGGTTTCACCTGTAGCTATGCAAAACATCTGATGGGAATAAAAGATAGAAATAAAGTATGCATGTACATGTTAAGCAAGATAAATTATATGTGGGCAGTGCATCCATAATTTCTATTGCCTCTGCAAGTGCTTATAGCAATAACCTACTAGTCTCATCCATAGAAGAAAGATAACTAATGATATGCATAGTGATGTCACCATTAATCCCAAGTAAATCCCTCACATACAGCCGTACTACCCCTTGACATCGGATTGATGACAAGTACACCATGAGGGGGTCCTCGAGGCGTGTGGAAGAGAGGGGTGTGAGACGTACGGTATTCTGGGACGGTGAGCACACAAGTTTACCTAGGTTAGAATACGCCGGTTTGGACGGATCCTACTCCTGCTAGCAATCCAGTAATACGGCAGAGCCGGAATATGGGTTACAAGGGTTTCGCCTATGCGAATTGAGATTGTAGACTATTGTGAGGGTTATTAGGTGGTGCCCAAAAGGCTCTCCCTAGGACGACTTATATAGATATACGGCCTAGGGTTTATAGGAGACACCTATCTGGCTATGACTAAGAGTCGGTTACGGAGTACATCTTGAACTACAAGTAACACTATGGGCCTATGTCGGTGAGTCTTCTAGGCCTTCCCGTAGCCGGACTGGACTCCGTCACTTCTCCCTGACTGGGCTGCCCGTGAAGCAATGATCTAACCCGAAGTGGGCTACCCTGGTCAGTGAGAAACAATGAGGATACCGGGAAAGTATATCCCCAACAGCAGCCCCTCGAAGCCTCCAAGATCCAGAGTCGGATTTCATCATCGCCTAGCTTGATCTTCGGCTTTCAGAATCTTGAAGGGTTCCTAAAACTTCAAAAAGAAAGGATAGGATCCGGGTCTCAAATGAGTCGGAGCTATGAATATAGTATTCGGGTTTCCAGCTTGAAATTCAAACTAAGCCGGAACTTGGTCTCTCACGTAATTTTACATTAGTCATGGTCAAGTCACGTCACTGAGGGACATTCCCATCAGCACGACCGTTGGTTGGTCTGCCTTTTGTGGAACCGATGCGTCGTTTTAATGCGTGTGCGGAGATCGAGGCGGTGTAATCATCGCGTGGGGTTTACACAGCTCCTTCCACGACGCGTGTCACGGTTACTGTACACGTTTGCATGAATCTTGGCACAGACGAAGGATATAAGGGGTTGAGATTCTCTCCCTCTTCTCTTCTCTTCACTAGCATTTGCGTTGTTTCCTTCCTTCCAACGCTCCCCACGAAAACAGAGCTCCTCTGCCTCCCCTCAATCTTCTAGCGCCGCCCATCTCAGGTTACCGGCCCACGCAAAGAATGGATGCGACCTCATCTTCCGGCATGGCGGCGACGGCAGCGACAACTTCGGCAGCGAAGAAAGAGAGTCACCGTGGGGTCTGGATCTCATGTGTCCTCGACAACGCCAAGCTCCACCTCGTGGAGAACGAAGGGCACCTTTGTGCCGGTGACTGGCGGAGCAGCTATGGCCAAACCGTCCCTACTCCTCGCGCCAACGAGCGGGTGCACTTTGGCACCCACCTCGACAGAGGTTTGAGTTTTCCTCCCTCAGATTTCTTTTCTAAGGTTATAGATCACTACGGATTCAACTCCATCATCTTCCCCCGAATGCTATCTTAGAGATGAGCGCATATGCCTATTTGTGCGAGGGGTACCTCGACATTAGGCCGAGTCTCACTCTTTTCTGGTTTTATTTTCATATCCGGAGAAAATCTATCACTGCCGGTAATCCATACATTACCAGAACCATTAGTTTTTCCATTAGGAGAGAGCTCATTTATCCTTGGATTAAGGCCAGTGAGTCGGTGAAACGGTGGTCGTCCATGTTCTTTTATCATAAGGACAGACCGGCTCCCAGCAAAGCTACGGCTTTGCCGGATTTCTTCGACGGCGCCGCCATGCCCCAAGAGTCCTAGGACGCGGATGCTCCGGCTATCACGAACGATATGCTTCTTGCAAAGAGGCGGATCGAATATCTAATGAAGCACAAGGATCTGAAAGGATCCGACTTAGTGCACTGCTGGCTGGCGCGCTGGATCCAGCCTCTCCAACACCACGGTGATCGGCTCATGCACACGATCACCAAGAGCAGGTCAGACTCTCTTCGTATCTGCTCCACGCCATATCCGGAAAAGGACTATCAGTCCCAAATCAAATGGCTGATCATGGAGTGGGCCGAGAGGAAAACTCTGGACTTGTCCTTGGACATGCACACAACTGACAATCCTGTAACACTAGTAAGTTTTCGAGTAGTAACTCGAATAATGTGTCCATCTTATACATTGTTTTGCAATACTAAGATTCCATTTTCGTTTTCAGCTTGCTGACCTCCCTGAGTCGGAGCTTGCTCCTATCGAGGGATATCCTCCTGAGTTATCTCAGGGTGATGGAGAGTTGGGTCCACTGCCAAACGCAATTACTCAGAAGTGTAAGGCTCTGACAGTGTTTATCGGCACAAAGGAGGTGCCCGTTGTGAAGAGGTAACTTTCCACGCAAGGTCTTTGTATTTTATGTCTTATTCTTTCTGAAGTGTAACAATTTTTGTTCTGTTACCTCTTCAGAGCTAGACAGCTCACCAAGGGAAAAGGGAAGGGAGCCTCGTCAAAGCCCCTGTACCAGTCAGAACTTAATTTGACTTCTCCTACAGCAGCGCCTCCGACTCCTGCCCCACAGCCTTCTGCAGTGCCAGAGACTACTCCATCTCCGCCTGTTGCGGAAGATCCGGCTCAACCAGCAGAGCCAGCGATCCTTGGGTCGCAAACTGACGTCACCATGGGTGACTCAGGTTTTCATAAGGGTGAACCCTCTATGGGTAATGATCCCTCGGCAGAAACCTTCGCCAAAAATCTTCTCAACAATCCGGGTCTTGCCAAACGTGGCATTTCTCGGAAATCTGCGGAGGAGATCCAACGGCTAGCACATCAATGGCTGGAAAGCCAGACTATCACTGCCGAAGAAGAAGCACAAGAAGCAGAGGACGTCAAGTACTCCGAACTTCTTGAACAAGTCCATCCTCGCGATGAGAGACTGAGAACTAGCGAGCTTCCACCACCACCAGTGATCCTGCTCAGTCTCGCCGAGAAGGTTACCGCTAAGGTGAACATGAGTTTGAGCAAACTCACTCATGAACAACATGTAAGTCGGAATTCCAACTCACTGTTTTACTTTACTTTATGTCATATCCTCTAGCCCCAAGCATGAAGTTGGATAGATGATCCAGATTTATGCTTTCCTAGGATGCCAAAGAACGAACTAGTATAGTCCCCAAGGCTCGCGCTGATAAAAATATTAGCCCGAGTCTTTAGTAGACTTCTGACCCTGGGTATTCTGACTTACAGAAAGTTAATTCATATAACCAGGAATTATTGAAGAATATTTGCAACAAGCGGAGAGAAATCATAGCTCTCCGGCTTGAAAATGCTCAATTGAAAGTGTCAAGGGATGAGGCTGAAGGTAAACATTCCAGTACTCAAACCTTGCTCTTTATTTCATAGTCGAATTTTTATTTAACTATTGTTATTTTGGCTACAACACTGGTAAAGCAATCATGTGCTATGATTGAAGAAGCCGAAAATCTGAAGACCCTGGCGATGGAGAACACCGACTTACGTTAGGAGCTGGACAAGCTGAAGGCGGATCATGAACGGGGCATTGGTCAATTTCTTGAATCCTCTTCCATGGCCATCGACGAACGTGATCGAAGGATTGCAGCCCAGGATCAAAGAATCTCGGATATCAATGATGCTTTGTCAAGAGAGAAGGACATCACCAAGGCACTCCAGGCTGAACTCCAGAGCCTATGGGAGGAGAAGAGCAAAGTTGACGACGTCATCTTCGGTAGGTTTCCCTCTTTCTGACTTTTTTGTCTTTTCCAACTCTTTGGATCCCGGATTTATTTTACTAACCTTTTACATTACATGTGCAGATCCTCTGAACTTACTGGATTCAGCCTCCGCCGAGTCTCGCACTAGCCGGCTTACCCAAGTCGACGATTTACTTCATGATTTCTGCCAATCCTTTGAGGATATTGGCGAAGTTCTCAAGGTTCCGGACATGCATAGAATGTTCGGCTTTGAAGTGTGAGACAAGGCCAAGGAGATGCCCCAGCTCATCTAGGACTAGAACATGTCCTACGCGCGGATAGCAGCACAGAACGCTCTCACCATGGTTACGAGCCACCATGGAAGCATGGAAATCTGGCAACTAGAGGGTATTCGACTGTGGATGAAAACAGACAGGAGCAGGACATCAAAGCAATCATGGGCTCCTGTGCCGGATATGGGTGCCACGTTGTTGACTTGACTAGCTACGACACTCCTTTCTTCACTCGCGTAGAGACGCCGCCTCCGCCCGCCGAAGAAACTAGTGAAGTTTCCGACAACGAATAAATCGTATCGGATTTGAACGTCTCGGAAAGATATCGAGGCGAGGGTGATGTTTCTAGTGAGCCGGCTTCTCCTTCCTCTTCCCCTGCATCATAGAGCATCAGAAAACTTTGTGTTATTCTGAAAATAATTGGGTTGTAAATAAGTAGTTAAATACTTTTGATGGTGCTAAGGTTTACTATATCTATTTAGCACTTTTGACTTTATAATTTTCGTGCCTGAAATTTTTACATAAGCACCTTTTGGTTTGCATGTACTTATCATTTATCTGGCTTTCTGCCTTGTCCCTTTAGTAAGCCGGCCAACCTTCAACATGGAAACTTTGCCGAGCAATGGAGCTCAATTGCTAAACCAATTTAAACTCAGAAACAAAGCCGGCTTCCAGTACCAACAATTCACTACTCGGAAAATGCCCGCATCCGGAAATCAGATAAATAACCAAAGTATAGGCTAGAAAATTTCAATTTATACCCAAAGGTAGCAATTTTAGAATCAGAAATCTAAACCAGAACAAACATGAGCATAAAGTACTTTCAAGTATTCTAGGATTTTCGCCTGCGACATGATCATTCAAAAGTAAGATGGTAATATATAAAACTTCTCAGAAAAAATGAGGCAACCGATACTTTATTTCTTATTGAACATGTACACATATATGATTACAAAGAAAGATAACCTAAGAATAAAAGAGACGTAGCTGAGCAATATTCCATGGTCTATCAAATTCTTCCAGGTCTGTACTGCCTCAAGCTCTCTTTCTCTTCTTAGTAGCAGGTCTTTCTTTGACTGGCCGCATATCAGTTAGATAGTAAGAACCATTGTGTGATACTCAGCTAACTAAAAAGGGCCCTTCCCATACTGGGGAAAGTTTGTGCTTTCTTTTCTGCACAAGCCGGAGAACCAAATCGCCCTTATTGAAAGATCGGTTTTAACTCTCTGGCTATGATACTTATGTAACTTCTACTGATAGGCTGTTGATCTCATCTCAGCAACGAAGTGAACTTCTTTGACTAAGTCGAGATCATTTTGTTAAGAAATTTCGGCATCCTATTCAATATAAGCGGCAATTCTAGGAGAAGTGCGAATCAAATCACTAGGAAGAACTACTTCTGCACCATAGACCAAGAAGAAAGGTGTGTATCCAGTTGACCTATTCGGAGTTGTTCGCAAGCTCCAATTATAGAAGGTAATTCCTCTGCCCAAGCCCCCGCACCACATCGTAGTCGTGCTTCGAGTCTTGATTTTAGGCCTTTTAGGATTAAACCATTTGCTATTTTGACTTGTCCATTAGCGTGCGGATGTGCGACTGACGCAATGTCAAGCCAGATATTTTGTTCGTTGCAGAATTTGGTAAGCTCTCCTATAGAAAAGTTACTCCCGTTGTCCGTGATAATGCTATGCAGATAATTGTATCGGATTATGACATCCTCGACAAATCTTCTGGCTGTTGCTCCATCACAACTGGTGACGGGTTTAGCCTCAATCCATTTTGTGAATTTATCCACCATCACTAAGAGATGAGTAAATCCACTTGGAGCCATGTTATAGGTATTGTTCGCAGCTGATCAGCCGGAGCATGAGCTTGCTAGGCATACTTTTGGCAGCCTTTGCACATCTTGACCAGCTGTCGGCATCTGCCTTCGCTGTAAGCCAGAAATAACCGTGTCAGAAAGCTTTTTGCACTAGAGATTTGGCTGCTGCATGGTGACCACACTCACCTTCATGGATTTCTCGCAAGATTTCCACTCCTTCCATAGATACACAACGCTGAAAAACTCCAGACACGCTCCGCTTATAGAGCTCACCACTAATTATAGTATAGGCTTTTGCTCGTTGGATGATCTGCCGGCTCAGAACTTCATCTTCGGGTAATTTGCCATCTACCAAGTAGTCAAGGTAGGGTTGAGTCCAACTTGGAATTACAGACAGAACTGCTAAAAATAGTGAGTTGGATTTGATCGGATATTCCTCATCTACTCCTTTTATAGAGGGAACTTTGAGGTGCTCTCTAAAAGCGCCATCCGGAACCTTTTTCCATGTAGAGCCTATATGAGATAGTGCATCCTCTTCCTCATTTTCTGTTCGAGGGATGTGTTGAACCTCAAACCCTTCGAACAATTTAGATAATTTATCCATGACAGCTCTATATGCTGCCATGTGCTTATTCGCATTACAGATGTCCGACACTTGTTGGGCAACAAGATCTGAATCTCCATAACACATCAAACGTTGGATGCCGATATCCTTAGCAATCCATATTGCATGCAGCAGTGCTTCATACTCGACAATGTTATTCGTCACCATGAAGTGGATCTGCAACACATAGAAAATTTTATCTCCTTGGGGTGATTTGAGCACTTTAGACCCGTCAAAATTTAAGGTCTAGTATTCCAACTCTGGGAGGGTCATATTTTCTGTTGTCTCTGTCCAGTCAGCGACAAAGTCAGCGAGGATTAAGGATTTGCTTGCTGTACGAGGTTTATACTCAATGCCAAAAGCTAAAATCTCTATGCCCCATTTTGCGACATGTCCTATAGCGTCACTGTTGTTGATTATATCTCTCATGGGAGCTGTGCTCACCACGGTAATGGGATGTTCCTGAAAATAATGTCATAACTCACGAGATGCAAACAACACGACATAAGCCAACTTTTGATAGTGCGGATACCGTTGCTTTGATTCAGTTAGGATCTTGCTGAGATAATAAGTCGGACGCTGCACCAGGTGTTCCTGATTTTCCTATGGTCTCTCCACCACCATGACAACACTGACGACTTTGTTTGTCGCATCGAGATAGAGAAACATCTCTTCTCGTGGTTCCGGTACTGCAAGGATAGGAGAAGATGAGAATACTACTTTCAGGTCTTGTAGTGCAGCTTCAACTTCGTCAGTCCAAATGAACTTTTTTGTCTTTTTTCAGGAGCTTGTAGAGTGGTGCGGCTCTTTCTCCGAGCTGGCTTACAAACCAATCGACTGCCGCAATGCAACCTGTTAGTCTTTAAATGTCCTTCAGGCGAGTCGGCCTGGAAATATTGAGTATAGCCTTAATCTTGTCTCGGTTCACCTCTATTAGGCCTACCCCTATCTGGGTCACCTTGGAGGGGTCATCATCCTTCAACGGTGTATTCTTCGTCTTTGATGCCTTGAACTTCGGATTCAGCTTTGTCACCTCCTTCTTTATCGCGGGCATCTCGGACGGATCAATGGTCTTCTTGATCTCCTGGTACT
The DNA here is from genome assembly GCA_910589775.1 of Avena eriantha. Taxonomy (NCBI): domain Eukaryota; kingdom Viridiplantae; phylum Streptophyta; class Magnoliopsida; order Poales; family Poaceae; genus Avena; species Avena eriantha. Next base: position 412,346,583 of record OU342741.1, read on the forward strand.
CCTGAGCGTGTAGCATGGCTTCAGCAAAGGCGGCATAACCGTCCTCGCACTCTCGCGCCTTCTTTGGGTCTCCCCTAATAGTGACCACGTATATGTCGTTGTTTTCGTAGCGCCGTGCCTCTATGTTAGAGTTAATCCGGTGTCTCGCATCACTTGGTGACAACGAACACCGTCTTGGTTGTTCGCCATACCTGCGGTGCCTTGGAGCCAGACTTCAGCTTCTGCCACCACCTCCTCCGCCACGACGCCCTCCTTGGCCTCCTTGAGAGTTGTTGTGATGGCTACTTGGTGGAGAGGGTGGAGCAGCTAGATTGTTTCTGGCTGATCGACGGCCTCCGTCCGGAGCATCATTATTCTGGTTCTAGGGAGGGTCTTCATTGTGATGAGCCCCCTGCTGGCTTGACTCGGCATGGTGTCCATTGTTCCTTCGTCCGTCACTCCCACCGCGATGGGGTTTAGCCGGACGGCTTGTATGTCTAGGAGATGGCATTCTTTGACGGTCCTCCTCCCGACGTTTCTCTTTGTCTTCTTCCCTACAATCGTTCGACTCTCGTCGGGGAGGATTTCTCAGATACAGTGCAACAATTGCCTCTTGCTCCACGGCTGGGGCAATGTTGCACCAGTCACATGCATTTCTATGGCGCTGCCCCTAAGATGGTTGGAACGGTGATGCTGCTCTGGAACCCATTGGGGCCTTACGTCATTGCAATCCGGATTCGTGCAGCATTGGTCAGATTGAGAGACCAGTTTTTCGCTTCTGGACTTCGTGACCTTCTGCTGCTCTAGACCCTTGGTGAGTAGCTTAATGCACAATCGGACTTGTTTTGGGCCTGGATTATTTTCTAGGATATCTCGGGCCACAGCGGTGTTCTGTACTAGTGTTGGGTACACCAGATCTCGATTGCTGTCGAGACGAGGCATCCCCGGATCTCCCTCAAGGAGAACCTTCCATACATCCGGAAATTTGTCAGCCCGTACGTGGCCTTTCCAGGTCTTCTGATGTTGCAGAGAGATGAGCTTCTCCGCAGTAGCCATGTGCTTCTTCTCTTCCTCAATGTTTTTGGCTTCATCCAGGAGTACTTGGCGACGCTCTTCTAGGGCCTGGGCCCTTTCTTCCAATTCCGCACCAGTGAGTTCTGCCGCAGTAGGGATAGGTGTAGTTACTGCAACATCGATGAGTTTACGGGCATCTGCGGTGATCATGTGTCCATCCACCGAAGCTTCTTTGGACTCGTCTAGGACTAAAGCTCCATCTGAGTCTTCCTTGTACTCCTCGGCAACCACTTCCTCCGCTGGAGGATCTTTCGCCGTGGTCTTGTTCTTCTTATTCTTCTTCCTTGCCTTCTTGGCTACGCCGGTAGCAAAGACGGCTTCGGGTCTGTTTCCCGGAGTCAAGCTCTGAGCGGTACTTTCGGACATCTGGACGTCGGGATTATCTCTGATATCCATGTCATCCTGCGCTTTGGGAGAGTTTTCTCCAGATCCTTCATCCATGGCTTCTCCTTCTTCTACAGCTTTGGATTTGAACTCTTCTTCATATTCCGCGAAGAACTTTCGGAAATCCGCCGACGTCATCGAGTCATCCGAAGATGCCGGTAGGTCGGTGTTTGTTCTGATCACCTCCAACACTGAGTCCTTGTTGTCTCCAGAATCGGTAGAGCCGGATCCGGATCCAACATATCCGACAAAGAGCGACGTGTGGGTCCTGAGGTAGTTGCGGCTTTCCTCGTGGGCTTCCTCGAAAATCTTGATTGTCTTGAGAACTTCATCCACGTTTGCGCCTTGTAGCATCATGCGCCTCAACGTGTATCTCAGGAAAGGTTGGTATGTCCCTGTGTTAGCAAAGCCAGAACCGAGTTTGTTGTATTGCTCCTCTTTGATTTCGACCTCCGCGGGTAGATCGATCTAGGATTCGGCCTCGCTAGGGAGATCCACTCCAGATTCGATTTGAACCGCAAGATCTGCTCCAGGTTCGGATTTCTCCACTATCTCCACAATGGGTGCGGGTTGGGTTGGATTAGGGTTCTCTGAGATCCGGAACTCTGCCGCCTCCGCGGACAAAGTGGACCCAGAGACTTCTTCTGCCTCTATCATCACCGCTGGGGTGGGTGGGGCAGGTTCAGCGAAACCGATGTATACATTGATCTCGCCAAAAGACATGATGGTGTAAGCAGTTACGACCTCCCTAGCTGGAATCCAAGTATCATCGAGAACTATGAGAGGGGTGTCACCAGCGTAGAGGACACGACCGATGGCGATGGTCTCGCCGATTCCGATTCTTGCAGATTCCGCTCGGAACGCAGATCCGAAGCTCACTTGCCCCACGGTGGGCACCAACTGTCATCGGGTTGATGACAAGTACACCATGAGGGGGTCCTCGAGGCGTGTGGAAGAGAGGGGTGTTATACGTTTGGTATTCTAGGATGGTGAGCACACAAGTTTACTCAGGTTCAAATCCACCGGCTTTGGACAGATCCTACTCCTGCTAGCAATCTAGTAATATGGAAGAGCCGGAATATGGGTTACAAGGGTTTCGCCTGTGTGAGTTGAGATTGTAGACTATTGTGAGGGTTATCAGGTGGTGCCCTAAAGGCTAACCCTAGGACGGCTTATATAGATATCCGGCCTAGGGTTTACAGGAGAGACCTATCCGGCTATGACTAAGAGTCGGTTACATAGTACATCTTGAACTACAAGTAACACTATGGGCCTATGTTGGTGAGTCTTCTAGGCCTTCCCGTAGCCGGACTGGACTCCGTCACTTCTCCCTGACTGGGCTGCCCGTGAAGCAATGATCTAACCTGAAGTGGGCCACCCTGGTCAGTGAGGCACAATGAGGATACCCGGAAAGTATATCCCTAACAGCAGCCCCTAGAAGCCTCCAAGATCTAGAGTCGGATTTCATCATCGCCTAGCTTGATCTTCGGCTTTCAGAATCTTGAAGGGTTCCTGAAACTTCAAAAAGAAAGGATAGGATCCGGGTCTCAAATGAGTCGGAGCTATGAATATAGTATTCAAGTTTCCAGCTTGAAATTCAAACTAATCCGGAACTTGGTCTCTGGCGTAATTTTACACTAGTCATGGTCAAGTCACGTCACTGAGGGACATTCCCATCAGCACGACCGTTGGTGGGTCTGCCTTTTGTGGAACCGAGGCGTCGTTTTAATGCGTGCGCGGAGATCGAGGCGGTGTAATCATCGCGTGGGGTTTACACAGCTCCTTCCCCGACGCGTGTCACGGTTACTGTACACATTTGCATGAATCTTGGCGCAAACGAAGGATATAAGGGGTTGAGATTCTCTCCCTCTTCTCTTCACTAGCATTTGCGCTGTTTCCTTCCTTCCAACGCTCCCCACGAAAATAGAGCTCCTCAGTCTCCCCTCAATCTTCTAGCGCCGCCCATCTCAGGTTACCGGCCCACGCAAAGAATGGATGCAACCTCATCTTCCGGCGTGGCGGCGACAGTAGCGATGACTTCGGCAGCGAAGAAAGAGAGTCGCCGCGGGGTCTGGATCTCGTGCGTCCTCGACAATGCCAAGCTCCACCTCGTGGAGAACGAAGGGCACCTTTGCGCCGGTGACTGGCGGAGCAACTATGGCCAAACCGTCCCTACTCCTCGCGCCAACGAGCGGGTGCACTTTGGCACCCACCTCGATAGAGGTTTGAGTTTTCCTCCCTCAGATTTCTTTTCTAAGGTTATAGATCACTACGGATTTCAACTCCATCATCTTTCCCCGAACTTTAATGTAGTGATTCCCATCTTCTAACAACATTATCTATGCAGGAAAAATATAAAATAAAGGATTGCATACCCCATTGAATATTAGGCATTAGTGGTAGTATTTAGAGAGATATTTCATCAAAATTATGAATAATATCCAGTTTAAATGTGGACACAGATGGCTATATTTCAGAGTCATCATGTATCCAAAGGCCTCATGATGCTTAACCAAGACCAAAAGGAGTTTATGTGTTTCATTCTTTGATAAATTTTTGCTAATAATAACAAGACATTTATTTTCATTATCTAAAAACTCATACCTCATATCGTCTGGAAGTTGTTTCAATTCAATTGGTGGAGGTTCTTCATCTCCTTTTCTTACCAATTCTTGATAGTCATGTGGATTTTGTGCTTCCGGAACTAACTCAAGGTAATCATCCATGTCTTCTCTTTCCTCATCATCTGATGCATCCTCCCAATTAATTAGGCTCCTCTCTAATTCATTTTGTGGAGTACTAAAATGAATTGTGGCTAGCCCGGCAATTGTTTTCTCTTTCTTGATATCTTACACTTCATATGACCTCTTATTTAGTTTGGCAAAGTGGAATGTCATTTCCTCTTCTCCAAACATCAGCAAAATAGTCTCCTTCTTATTATCAACTCGAGCTTTGGTTATGGAAACAAAAGGCATACCTAAAAGAATAGGACAACAAGAATCTCGAGGCATATCAACAATATGAAAATCAATGGGGTACATGAGTGATCCAATAAAGACATAGATATTTCTAATTACACCTTCTGGTTTTATATTGGTTCTATTAGACAATTTAATAGTAGTGTCTACCAGTTCCACATCTGGATTGTTTAAATTGTAGCGAAGTTCCTCTTAAAGTGATGAAGGCATACTATTTATAGTGGAAATCGTCTCACAAATTCCGTACAAGAAAGTTTCACCACAATATATAGGAGTCATAGGTCTAGAAGTTTCGTTACCTCGTACCTTAACTTAGATAAACTCTGTGGTTTCGTTGTCTAGCATAACCACTTCATCATCCTCTATTTGTGCTTCCATAAGATCCTTTAATATAACGTTATTTATATTGGTAGCTTTGGGGTTCTTTTCTGGTTTCTTTGGTATCTTCTTTATTTGTTCTTCCTATTTTTGCTTTTTCTTGATGATCTCTTGAATAGGTACTGAGGAGAATTCTTCCATTAGAGATCTTGCATGCTTCTCCTCTTCGAGGGGTTTACGTGGTTCCCATTTTGTCGATACCTACAAATGTCCTGCATAATTCTCAATAATTTTCTTTGTTGAGTAAGAATCAATATCGAGGGTTTTGATCATTGCACCAGTCCTTTCATCTGCAAGGAAATTGTTAACGCAAGCATATTTAGAAAACTATTTGTAATGTTCTCCTCATTTCTAAGATTTTCCATTGCCTCCCTCATTCTTATTATAAGATTTGAAGCTTCATCATAGGTATAAGATAGAAAGCTGCCATTAGAAGCAGTGTCTAGATTCATTCTATTTTCAATATTAAGCCCTCCATAAAAGTACGAGTGATTAACCAATCAGGCAAATGATGATGGGGGCAATTATCTAGGTAACTTTTGTACCTTAGATCCTTCATATAAACCCTCACCATGATTATTTTTGAAATTGATAATAATACCTCTCATCCTATGAGCTTTGCTTTCTAAATAATATTTTGATAGAAATTTGGTTGTCAATTCCTTCCAAGTCCATGGTTCTTCTGCACAAAAAGATCTATACATGTCGCAAACATTATTAGAGAGAGTTTGTCTAAACAACTGGGTTTTAACCATATCAATATTACAGTCATTGAATATAAAGGAACTGAGAACATATTCAAAGAATTGTAAGTGTCCATATGGACTCTCTTCATTGGTTCCTAAAAATTTCTTAGAGTGCAGTAGTTCAAATAATAAAGGGTGGATCTCAATTCCATCCGGATTTATGCTTTTATTGATAGTTATAAAAGCATCCATGGGCGAACCCATTTTCCTTACTGCCTCAAGCTGGTTTAAATGCTGAGTGTTGTCCATTGTTGCGGTCCTGCAAATTAAATTAAAAATTAGTACATCGAAAGTAAATAACTAAAAGTAAAGTGACTTATAGCGCTAAGCTCCCCGGTAACGGCGCCATAAAATACCTTGATGACTGCAAGTGCATATATCGTTTGTAGCTAGTTTGGAAATAAAGATATCGATCCCATAGGGAGTAGTAGGCAAAAGACTAAAATGCTTTTAACTAAACTAAATAAAGTACTTAAGGAATAAATTTAAGATGCAAGAATAGTAGAGTTGTTTTTGGGTTTTTGGTTGAACAAGGCAATTTAGAGTAAAGTAAAACTTAATGCAGAAAGTAAGAGTCGCGTGTGTAAAAGAACTTTGGAACTGCAATAGGGGAAAAGGCGTTCTCAGGGAGTGGTGGATACACCGCTAGCAATTTAGACTAAGCGATCAAGATTATTATAACGAATATTCTCATGAAATGTATGTATGTAGGAGGAGCTCCATATATGGACAAATAGGCACCAACCGCTGCTCACATCATCCTTCATAACCACAGCTGATGAATAAATGACGTCAATTGTATCATCCCGCTATTAAGGGATTTCTCCCATGGCATTGGCATGGCTTAATGAGTTCTCCTTGATTACCCAAGTTAGTACGTAAAGAATGACAACAACTTTATAGTCACAGTAAGTGTTATCATCCCTCCATCTACCAACAAGTAATCCCCTTCATCGAGTCCCCGTAGGAGGCAAATATTAAGGAGGTGCACAACTCCCAGCATCAAGATCAAGACAATTAACACATACACATAATGATGTATAACATAATAATCTCTATCTCATCTCAATCATATGCTAGGGTTTCTCCATCTCCCCAAGAACTAGAGATCTACTCAGACATGGAGGCAATCAACATCATGGCAATGGTGATGGAAACAATCATAGATGAATGGTACTTTTATAAATCCACAACGAATATGGAAATTATAAAAAGATCTAGATGCATGAGATAGGATGGATGGAGATGGTGATGGTGCAGCGGTTGATGAAGATGGAGATCGATGCCTTGGCCTCCTAGATCTGCATAGGGCGAAGATGGATCCCTTGGGCAAGTTCCCCCTCCAGATGCCTTCTAGAGGTGAGGTTTTCGCGATTTTTGGTTGTTCTATATGTCATCCTCCCGATCTAGTTGCACGGGGTGAAACTACTTGAAGAGGCGGAGGCGGAGGCGGAGGCGGAGGCGGCGCCAACTATACGAACAGAACTATTCGGCCGGAAAAAGTATTCTGGTCATATAGTTGGTCGTAGAACCGTTTGTATGCCTCGACTGCTTCAGGTTTTCTTTTGGTATTATTGATATTTCCCAAATAAACGATTTATGTTGTTTTGACTCGTTTTCTCCCCAATACAACTGCTCCAAGAATTATATCCATTGGATCCATCATCTGTCCCGATCCTCGTGAAAACAGACATAAAATGTGCGCGCAAGCGCCGTAAAATACCAAGATCCTACATCTACAATGCAAAATAATAATATAAAACATGATGCAAATATGCACTCATCAGCTATCAATTTAATCAACATTTTCAGTGGTGTTGAGTGTCTCTAGAAATTAGCCTTCAAGACTAAACACTACAACACCCAAGCCTTCAATTGTGAGACTTTTTCTTATTACAATTGTTTAGCAATTTTTAGGCAAGACTTGGTTAATTACGAGAGCTGGAAAAAAATGTACCCAACTAAATACCCATGCAAACGAAAATCTTACTACAATAAAAAGACTCACTCCACCAATATAACACCTAAACATTTACTACTAACTAGCATGGGTTTCTCAAACTTCAAAAGTGGCGAGTCATAAGGCATACCTCTCATGTTTGGTTCCACTTCTCTCTTCCTTTTTTATTTGTTTCTTGGAAACTCGAAGTTAATCACTCTCCTGCAAACACAAGAGAACCTTGAGGCGGAAAGAAAATAAAGAGGGAAAATAAATAAAAATTGAGAAATCGTTTTGCTGTTTTTAAAAGAGGGAATTTAAAGAATAGAAAATTGGCGGCAAAGCTCAGCTAGAAAATCTCAAAAGCAAATAGAAAGAACTAAAAATAAAGTGTTGGGGAAATCAACACGAGTGCTTGTAAACTCAAATTAAAAACATAACCTTGAAATAAATAAAAGCAAATGAATGCCAAATAAAGATACATGAGGAAACTTCCCCAAGCTTAGGCTTTTGCAAGCCCTTCAAATCATTGTGGTGGCGGGAAAAACTCGTTACTCCAGTTCACAAATTGTGTTGAAAAATTACTAGTTGTTCCTCGGAGGTTCAAAGAGAGGAAATGCATCCTCTCCACATTCCCTCCAAGTTCTTGGAAGTCTTGGTATGTAGCAAACTGGGTTGATGGTTGTTCCTCTTGATGAGGGACTTCTTGCTCCTCTTCTTGGTCCTCATCCTCATCTAGAATCTCCTCCTCGGGTTGGTGTTGCTCAACCTGCAAGTCATATAGCAAACGTCCTTCCTCGATAGAGAAAAGACCATTAGGCATAGGAGTGGGGTAGATACGCCTAGCTCCAGAAATATGCAGATAATAAACACCACCTCTCCTAGTGAGCATTCCACAAGCCTTTAAAGTAGAGAAACCAACACGCCGCTCACCTTGCACATGTTGCAACTCACCTAAGTCGATGCGTAGGGCAGTGGCAAGCACGGTGATGACGCCTCCACCTATGATCGGTCCTTGGCTTTGGGAGGATTGGTGCTCCAGGTAGTGCACAAGGATTGCGCCCAAGTTGAGTGACAAGTTGCAGTTGATGTAAGCAACCTTTGTGAGGACTAAGATGTCCTCCTCATTGAGTCTTGTGAACTCGTTTCTTTCCTGCAAGGTGTTAGCAATAACATAGAACAAATAGCGAATTGCAGGATGTTGAATATTCTTCTCCTTGCTTACACTAGTAGTGAAACTCATTCCATTATAATATTGTGTAGGGGAAGGGTCTAAGCTAGTAAAGGACGCGCGTAAGGCATTAACATCATTGTTTGGGAAATAAAAACATGCGCACCATTCATCTAGTGTTAAAGTGTAGTTGTTGTTCATAAGTCGGAAAGAAATCGTGTCCTCTCCTTGCCATAGTTTAATAGTGCTTTGCAAGGAACTTAGGAATTCAATGGTTAACCAACGATAAGTAGCCACATCATTGTACACAACTTTTTGCAGGCCAACTCTATTGCAAAGTAAATTGAAGTCATCAGAAATACCGAGTTGGTTCAATATAATGGGGCAAGCCCACTTGGTGACCTTCACTTCTTGATCTTGTTGAAGCTATCGCGTTGGAGCTCATTCCGGAACCGTATCCCCATGCATTCTTGAGTGATAACCCAAGAAGCGCTAGCGGCGGCACGGGCACGAGTTTGGCTCCTTGTGTTCATCATCTAAAACAATAAAGGAAGACAAAATAAAACTTTTTGATCCAACAATAATAAGTATAACATATTCCTCATCATAGCACACTAAAGAATCCTCTCAAAATATAATCTAGGCAAGAGAATCATGGCAATTAGTTCATAGTAGGTCTCACCCTAGATTGGTAATGACAATAGATCGAAAATGAATTTGTAAAAAGTAATTGGAGGATCGTAGGATAAACATACCATATATCACTTATGTGCAAGGAAATCGAACGAAATTGAATAGAGAAGAAGATTTCTTGAGGTTTTGAGAGAGTTTGGAGGTAGAAGAGAGAAAAAGGATTGAAGTTTTTGGGTTGGAGGTACCTTCCCGTGCGATTTTGTGGTCGGATGAAATTATACGGGTGCAACTATATGGCCGGAACATTGTGTTCCCGCCGTATAGTTGGCCTTCTATCAATTTTTTAGAGTTTCCACCTGGCGACGCAGCTATACGGTCGGAACTATACAGACGAAACAATATGTTCCCACCATATAGTTGGTCATCAAACCATTTGTACCTGGAAAATAATTTGTACAAAAGCATCGATATCTATACGACCGGAGCTATACAGTCGGAATTTTTTATTCCCACTATATAGTTGGTTGTTAAACAGTCAGTACATATGAAAGAAAAATTGTTCATGGCAGAAATATCTATATGACCAAAATTTTTATTCCTGCCGTATAGTTGGTCGTTAAACTGTCTGTATGCATCAAAAAAATTGTTTCTTTGCAAATTACTTCTTATCCTGTAACTTAGTGAAATACCTTGTTTTTGATAAAAAAATGACAGTAAATATTGTCGACTGATGACCCACAAGTATAGGGGGTGTATCGCAGTATTTTCGAGGGAAGTAAAACCTAATTTATTGATTCGACACAAGGGGAGCCAAAGAATATTTATAAGCCTTAACAAATGAGTTGTCAATTCAACTGCACCTGGAAACAATCTTGCTCATAGCAGTTTATCAGTAGCAATAGTTTTGTAGTAGCAATAGTAAAGTAATATCACTAGTAAGAGTAAAGACAATAGCAACAATTGTAGTAAATAGTAGGATTAAAGCGCGGTAGGCATAGGGATGGATGGACGGGCGTTTCATGGGCAAGACAATTCATATAGCAATCAAGATATAGGGCATTTGCAGATAAATAAGATAAAGCATCTAAGTACTAAATAATCATATGCATGTGTTCCATATATAGTCATACGTGCTCACAATGAGAACTTGCATAACATCTTTTGTCCCGCTAGCCCGTTTGCAACAGGGCCTCAAGGGAACTACTAGCAATTAAGGTGCTCCTTTTAATAGAGCACTGGAGTAAAGCATTAACACTCCGTGAACACATGTGATCCTCACATCAAATCCATCCCCTTTGGTTATCCCGATTATTGTCACTTCGGGGCCTTTGGTTCCGGACAACAATATGTGTATACAACTTGCAGGTAAGACAACAAACAATACTATCATCATGAATCAATAACATGTTCAAATCTGAAATCATGGCACTCGGGCCCTAGTGACAAGCATTAAGGATAACAAGTTGCAACAAAGTCAAAAGACACTAATAATAGATACTAGGCACCATGCGCTAACAATTTAATGCCATTACATGAATGATCTCATCCAATCCCTACCATCCCCATAGCCTACATCGGGGGATTACTCACTCATGGATGGGGAATCATGGATGGTTGATGGAGAAGCGATGGTGATGATGGTGGCGATGATCTCCAATTCCCCATCCCGGCAGGGTGCCAGACCATAGTTTCTGGTTCTGATTCACGAAATCTGGTGGTGGCGGCGTAGCAGAACTCTCTCAGGAAAAACGTCGACCCCCCTTGGTTTTTAGATCAAGAGGCAACTTATAGGCAAAGAGGGAGACCGAGGGGGTGACATAGGCGGCCACACCCAGCCCAGGAGCGGCCTGGCCTGGCCCACGCGGCCAGGTGGTGTGGGCCCCTTGTGGCCCTCCTCCATCTTGTCTTCTGGCTTCGTGAGTCTTCTGGTGAAATAGGATTTTTGGCATATTTTCCGGGATTTTTCCTGATAGTTGATTTTCTGCACAAAAACTAGACACCAATGGAATTCTGCTGAAAACTGCGTCAGTCCGTGTTAGTTGTATCCAAATCACACAAGTTTAGAGGAAAAACAATAGCAAAAGTGTTCAGGAAAGTAGATACGTTTTGGACGTATCAACCCCCCCCCCAAGCTTAGCTTATTGCTTGTCCTCAAGCAATTCAGTTGAAAACTGAGTGCGATAAAAGAAACTTTCACAAACACATTTGCTTCATAAGATGTATATATTCTCAGCATATGATCGAGTACTTGGTCAATTCATAATAAGGAGTATGCAAATAAGGTTACTCAATAGTCATTGCAAGTTATGAAGAGATTCTAACTCAAAAATAGTAAGTAACATGAACATAAACATAAGCAATATTGCAATGCTCATAAAAAGGTATGATAAAGTGGTATCTCACTTGCCTTTGATTGTAGGGCAAACATAAATGCCAAGGCACCTCTGAAGTTCAAGTGAAGACTGGAAGTAAAGGTATCAAAGATACAAGCATCAATGTCATGGCACAATTAATCCAAATTTTGAGACAAGCATATTACACTAAGAATGACAAATATGCTCTCAAGAAAGTGCTCATAGAATAGGTGGTGACTCAACAAGGAAATGAAAAGGTTTTGAAAAGTTTGAAAGGCTTCCAAAAGCTGAAAGTATGGTACTCGTTAGCTTTGAGCTCTCATTGCCCCTATCATAAGCATCTTTAAATGGTTACAGTGAAAGTGAGGTCCAATACGAGTTATATGCTTGACAGACCATAAACTAGAAATCTCATATCCCTTGAGTACGAGGGACGCTCCTCATGCTACTCAACTTTAGTTACCGGTAAGTTCTTGTCATAGTAAATACATGCGTATCATAGAGAACCGCCAATAGGGTACCCCTTGCCCGATGATACGGAAGAATCCCCGTATCAAAATGACAAGGCAAGCAGACAATGAGCATCTCAGCAATCTTCTTATTTACCATGGGAAAATGGTGCTTTTTTCTCTCTTTCCACTTTTCTCATCTCTTTTTTTTCTCAATCTCTATCTCTTTTTTTATAAGAAGAATGCTTCATAGATTGCTCATTATGGTTATGCTGCAGGTTTCCACCATGATTAGGCATGGATTAGACCAGGCGCCTAGGAGTTTCTCTAACACACATACATAACTCCATGCACGTACAAGCTCCCCTTTTATTTCACACCAATGACATCCGTAAACAAAAGAGCATGATATCAACGGGGTATATATTTAGGCCGTGTTTGGTTGGGATTTTTGGACCAGATTCACTGCCACGATGCTGCAATCTAAACCAAACGGGTACCAAACACGGACAAGATTTCACAATGCACCAGATTCTCTCAGTACAAATCGGAATCGGCCAGAGACCCAGATTTCTTTGCGTTACAGCGAACCAAAAATGTAGTATTTACCCACCATGCCATTCTCTAGAGGAAAAGCCGGGGTAGGATTTCGTTTTTCTTTTCCTTCCTCCCGACTCCTCCCATCTCCTCTGTTCATTCTTTCTTCCCAACCCGCACGACCCAGCCGCCAGGCTAGGGTTTCACCTCGCCGCCCTACCCAGCGACCTCCGGTGGTGCCCCGGCAGGGAATGGAATCCCAGGACCCCGCCGCTCCCTTTGCCCTACTCGACGCACCTCACGGTTGACCTTACGAACCCATGCGACATCACCCGATCCGCCGCCGCCTCCATACCCGATCCGCTGCCGCCTCTAGCAACGACGCCCAGCTCTGGCCGGCGGGAGAACGACCGTGACACCTACATGTATGATTTCCTCCCTCTCTCCCTTCCTCTCCCTCCTTCCCATGCCCTTCCTCCTCCATGCCATGCGCTACTCCCTTCCTGGTTATTTTCTTGCATTGATCTGTTGAAATATTGTGTGTGATATAGCAATTGTTGTTGTGGGGTGATAAATTCCAATGATTGGTCTTGCATAAAAAATGAAGTATATGCTTTTGTTTGATTGAAGTATGGGTGAGAAGGCAGTATGGGATAAGGCAACCGTGAGGCATTTTTGTGACATATGTAGAGAAGAGGTTCGCGCTGGGCATAGGCCGTTAGGACAATTCAATAAAGTAGGGTGGAAGAACCTTGAAGACAAATTTGCAGCAAAAACCGGGAAGAAGTTGGAGCACTTGCAATTTAAGAATAAATGGGACAATTTGAAAAGAAGTTATACATGTTTTATGGAGTTAAAACACGCCGCCACTGTACTTGGATGGGATGATGTGAGGAAAACTGTGGAGTGTGATGAGGAGTGGTGGAAAGAACATCTTGAGGTAAGTGCCGATTTATTTTGTTGTCAAGTCATTTTTTTGTGTTCTTCAATTGTTGCAAGTAGCTAATATTGGACATTATATTTCAGAGGTGCAATGATCCAACCAATGGAAGAAAATGCTAGCATGTGCAGTTCAAAAAACATGGAACGGATAACTTGGAGGCCCTCGAGGTCATGTTTGAGAGTGCCCATGTCAATGGGTCAAGTGCATCCATCCCTGGAGTTATTTCCGACTCTAGTGATGATGAGCCAGCTGTAGAAGAGAAAATTGATGACATTGGAGAGCTAAAGTTGGCCACTTTGAAGAAAAAAAGACAAGAAGCGCAAGGCAGCCAACATTATTGTTGAGGAGAAGGAAGCAAAAAGCCCATTCTTGAAAGTTTTCAAGGGTACTTGTGGCAAGATAGAGTGTGCAGCTGAAAAGATAGCGTCAACTTTTGAAGCTTCATCGACTTCTTCTCAAAACAGTCATGTTCCACGCATGGCTGATGCATTGAAGATGTGAAAGATTGTGGGGTTGAAGAAGGAACCGATATCATGCATACAGCCACATTCCTGATCATGAAGCCTGAATTTAGAGAAGTGTTTATCTTGCTTCAAACAGATAAAGGAAGGCTTCATTTGCTAGAGAAGGAGCACGAGAAGGAGATGATGAAGCTAATATAGAATCTGCTTGTTGTGATGTTGCTTTATCTATTTGGAACAATATTTCCTTATGTTTGGATTGTCTAGAACAATATTTGCTTGTTGTATGTGAACTTGCTTATCTTATGTGAGCTTGCTTGTCTTATGTGAACTTGCTTGTTGTATGCGAACTTGCATGTTGAATAATGTGTTCCTGCCATATTTTTCTTGCTCCCATATTTGGAACAATATTCTTCTTATTGTCATATTCTTGCTGCCATAACCATCATGTTGTTGTTTATGTAGATGGATGCACACATGGCCGAAGTGTCCAAAAAGGCGCAGGAGGCGCTACTACTTCTATCCGAGTTGTCCAAACTGGCTGCCACCCTTGGTCACTTAGGTAACCTCTACACCGAGAGATATTATGGTAAAGGTGGTTATCGAGATGCTCATCAAACGGGAATTCAGTGGGTCACAGAGTGCTTAGGTCGTCCGAGATATTTCTATAAGATGTTTAGGATAACCCTGAAGGTCTTCATGGCACTACACGATATGCTTGTCTCTACCTATGGTTTGAAGTCAACAAACAATGTTTCTTCGGTTGAGTCTCTTGCCATGTTTTTATGGATTGTTGGAGGTCCTCAATCATTCGCGCAAGCCGAAAACCATTTTGTTAAATCACTCTGGACAGTTCATATGAAGTTTAAAGAAGTGTTGTTGTGTTTGCGGAAACTAGCTAAAGATAACATCAAACTGAGAGATCCCACTTTCAGCACCGAGCATGCAAAGGTTAAAGATAGTCGTTTCTGGCCTCATTTTAAAGGTGCTATTGGTGCTATAGATGGGTCACATGTTCCAGTTTCGGTGCCCGCGGATGAGGTGGTTAACCACACATGTCGTCATGGGTATACATCTCAAAATGTGCTAGCTATATGTGACTTCGACATGAGGTTTACCTTTGTGGTTGCTGGTTGGCCGAGCTCTGCACATGACACTCGAGTCCTGAACCATGCATTAACAGAATTTGCAGAACATTTTCCATTACCTCCTAAAGGTTCGGACTATTGTTTGATGTTTGTTAACATATTAAATATGGCGTTTGTATTATTTTCTTGGGGCTAACTTGGTTATTTGTTTCAGACAAATACTATCTTGTGGATTCCGGTTATCCAAACCGAACAGGATACCTTGCTCCTTTCAAGGGGAGTACGTACCATCTACCGGAATTCAGTCTCCGTCGTCAACGTGCACCTCAAGGGAAGTTTGAGATATTCAATTTTCTACATTCTTCCCTTCGCAATGTCATAGAGCGTGCGTTCGGGGTCTTGAAGCAAAAATGGCGCATATTGAAGGCTATGCCAAGTTTCCCACTATGTACATAGAAACATATCATTATTGCTTGCATGGCACTCCACAATTTCATTCGTGATAGCAAACTTAGAGATGAAGAGTTTGATACGTGTGATGCAGATGAAGAATATATGCCCGAAGCGGAACAAGCAACAACACAACCAC
Source organism: Avena eriantha (assembly GCA_910589775.1). Taxonomy (NCBI): domain Eukaryota; kingdom Viridiplantae; phylum Streptophyta; class Magnoliopsida; order Poales; family Poaceae; genus Avena; species Avena eriantha. Next base: position 412,362,286 of record OU342741.1, read on the forward strand.
AAGGGGATGAAGTTCTAGAGGAGGAGAACGAGGTTACCATGAACACCATTCGTGATAGGATCGCAAATGCTTTGTTTGTTGCGCGAGCGACCTAGATTGATATGTGGAATGTCTTTTGTGTAATTCATGTTTTTTGCCATTATGACATAACTTGCTAAGCTATATATGTAAAATATTAAGAACTAAAAATATTTTGTTCTGAAATGGTCGTTTGCATGTATGTGAGTGTACAAGTCATTTATTTGCGGTCAATAAACATATAAATAATCATTAGGTCTCACAGGCATTACATACATTTCCTAATGAATCCACCATTGACAGTTGTCACAACCAAACAACTTCCAGCTTTTTCACAGTTGTCAGCTCACAACAGCTTTCGCACAGCAGATTCCCTGTAGCTGATTTTCAGGAATCTACAGCTCAACCAAACACACCCTTACAGGTGTTGAAAGTGTTCCCCGTGATAGCACGGTTCTTCTAATCCGCAACCTATAATTTGCAAGAATATAATTTTTCATGGACTGTCACAATAGTTCAGGTTTATTAAGTGCAACAAATAAAGTGTGCCATCAAGTTCGTGAGAGCTTTACTAACTAACTTTCTCATAACATGCAAACATTTTATTTGGAAGAAAACAAGGCATACTGAATATGCACGGAATAGCAAATGATGCTAATAGGTAGGTATGGTGGACACTTTTGGCAATATTGGTTTTGGGAGTTGGAAATACGAGTAGAGCTCATACTCAGTCCAAGTGAAGGCTAGCAATAGTAAGGGAGCGACAAACAAGAGAGCAATAACTATCATAATCATGCTTGCAACAAAACAGGACTAATCATGGCATGAAAGTGATTCAAGACCCCTGAGGCAAAATAATTCATCGAGGCTTATCCGATTGTTTCAGTCATATGCATGCGTGAGCATGTGCCAAGTCAACTTAAGTGAAACATTCAGAGGAGGATACCACAGCTTCATACCAAGTTATGAATAGAACAATGTAAGAAAACATTCATATGACATGCTACAAACCATTAGCAAGCTGGAGCTAATCATAGGAAAGCAAGAACTACTAAGCATCCATAAATAATATACACCTTACATGAACAGACTAAGCATGCCCACAATGATGAGTATATGTACAAAAATGAAAACAAATAGAGTTTGTTACCAGCCTCTTACCACACCTCAAGTTGTCATTAATCTTCATTATTGCCCTTCACTTGTGTGGATTGAATAATAACATGAAACCCAACTCCACTGAGGACTGCTGAACCCTACAACGAACTTCACAAAACCAAAGAAGAACAACACATATTTTTGGGTTTTCGATTTTTAAAGGCAAGAACCAAAAGGAAGAACAAGCAAAACGAAATCTTTTTGGGTTTTTCGAATAATCAAAACAAAGAAAAAAGGAAGAAGCAAACCAAGGCTAAAAAGACAAAGAAGCAAACAAAGAGAAACAATGAAAATATTTTTGGTTTTTTTGTGTTTTGGAAAGCAAAAGTAAAGAAAGAACGAAAACTAAGAAGAGAACGAAACATGGATATACAAAGTACCAACTGAACATGATATGTAGATGAGTGTGATGTCGGTGTACCTCCCCCCAAGCTTAGGCTTTTGGCCTAAGTGGGTATCAACCCCGACGCGGGTAGGAACTCCAGGCCGGCGGGTTATCATAGGAATGATCTAAGTTGGGCCCTTGTGTAGAAGAAGAAGCTCCCGAATCATAGGTAGGCTGCTGATACGAAGACTCCCCCTCATTCCAGGGCTGGACCAAATCATCTATAATCTCCCTTCCAGTATCCTGGTCCTGCTGGGAGAGCTCCCCCAGATATGTGTCGAGCTCTTCCTCAGTGAGTGACCATCCTACCCTGGCATCAAGGTTAAACAAAGCAGGTGCAGGCAAAAGAACAACACGTTCGGACTTACCCCTTCTCCACCCAGCCTTGAGGAAGGTTATTTCATAAGATAAATCACTCAAATTAGCCCAAGAAGAAACGAATTTATGTTGTATCAGAGAATTAAGGTCAAGCCTCTCTATGGGAAACTGTGGGTCTAAATGATGAGGCACTACACCATGCAAAGCTAATAAACGAGAAGCGATGATGCCTCCACAAATTCCACCTTTCTCGCGGTTAGCAGCAAGACGGAAAGCTATCAAGGCACAAAAATTATAAGTCATATCTCGTTTTAAGACAGCTGAGATGAAGGCTAAATCATATGAGGATAATTTATTAGCAGTTTTCCTAGCAAGAACAGACTTGGCAATAAAGTAGGCAAAATATTGAATAGACGGGAGATGAATATTATGAATTTTACCACTCTCCTTTGAGAAGCTGCTTGATACGTTGCTAACGTATCCATAATTTTTTATGTTCCATGCTTGGTTTTATCTACTTTCTTATGTTTTGTCCACACTTTGGATTACTTTTTATACACTTTCTTGGACTAACCTATTAACAAGATGCCACAGTGCCAGTTGCCTATTTTCTGTTGTTTTTGGTTCTAGGAAAGTCAGAAAATCAATATTCTCGGAATTGGACGGGACAAAAGCCAAAGTCAATATTTTATCGGAAGACTCATGGAGCCAGAAGACGAGACGGAGAGGTGCCCGGGGCTGGCCACACCACCTGGTGGCGCGGGCCCGGCCAGGCCCATGCCAGGGGTGGTCTGGCCGACCTCAGCACCCCCTCGGCCTCTCCTTCCGCCTATAAGATGCCCTCGGGATGAAAGCCCTAAGTACCCGATCAAAAATCCACGAAAGAGTCTGTAGCCGCTGTCATCTCCATCCCTAGATCGGGAGGGATCTGAAGCTCTTCCCGGCACCCCGCCGGAGAGGGGAATTCACCCTGGAGGCTTTCTTCATCACCATGCAAGCCTCCGGTGTGATGCGTGAGTAGTTCATCCTTGGACTACGGATCCATGTAGTAGCTAGATGGCTGGTTCTCCTCCTTTGTGCTTTCATGTTTGTGATCTTGCATGCTCTCCGTTGTTAGTATCTATCTTGGCCAAGTAGATGCTAGCAACTCCAAGAGGGAGTATTTATGCTTGATAGTGGGTTCATGCCTCTAGGAATCTGGGGAAGTGACAGAAATCTCAAAGGTACTAGATGTGTTGTTGCTACTAGGGAGAAAACAACAATCCTTTGTTCATAGAACAATCGTATTGTTTACATTACACGCAATTCGTAAAGCAATAATCTGTTGCTTGCAACTTAATACTGGAGGGGGTTCAGATGATAACCTGAAGGTGGATTATTAGTCATAGATGCAGTTGGATGGCGGTCTATGTATAATGTTGTAATGCCCAATCAAGTTCCAAAGGAGTCAAGATGATTAGTATATGCATGTATTGCTTTCTCGATGTTTTTCAATTGCCCCGCTGTAATTTGTTCACCCAGCATGTTATCTATCTTAAGGAGAGCCACCTCTAGTGAACTATGGATCCCGGTCCTTTTCTTTTACATACAATCTATAAACTGTTTGCTGCTTTGTGTTTACTTTCTGTAAACTATTACTTCCTTCCATTTGATGTGTTTAATCCTTTGTTTTCAGCAAAACATAGTGAGATTGACAACCTCATCGCAAGTTGGGGACAGAGTTTTGTGGTTGTGTTGTGCAAGTCTCCACGTTGCTACTAGCACTGGTAGTGCGCCCTGCCAAGGCTCAGCTAGCAACACCTCTGGGGTGTTTCCTAGCTCCTACTGGTTCGATTAAACCATGGTTTCATAACTGAGGGAAACTTGTTGCTGTGCTCATCATACCTTCCTCTTGGGGTTCTCCAACGAGCTTGTTAATATACGAGCCATCACTGATCCCTTGGCAAATTTCTGAGTACAGGTCCATGAGTGGTGTAGGTCACGCTCTAATCCTTCCACACGAACCCCACGGTGGTACTTTAATAGCTGCACAAAAGTCATCAAAAGGGAGATCGATAGCTACATTGTAAATTTTGTGGTGGACCATGGGGTTAGGCAAGGAGTAACTAAACCAGAAATCCTGCACCACACACATGGTTAGTTTCACATACTGGGTAGGTTCGTCTCCCACAAAATATTCCAATCCTGCATTAGTAATCAAAGTGTGGAAATCTTGAGAAATCCCTTCAACCCTCATGAATTCGGGGCATGGATAGGCAGAGGGAAAGACTTCCTCCTCACGATGAACCTTCATAACTATAGGCACCCTCAACTCATGTTGGTTGAGTTGGTGTTCATTCATCTACTATTCTGAAATTTAAACATCCATTATACAAGTGATTGCAAAGTGAATACATAATGAAGGGAACTACTCATAGGCACTTGTAAGAAGCCTAAACATGCATCAAAACAATTTTTCTAAGCATTGAACAAGCTCACAAAACCTGTCACCTACAGCAGCAAAATACTCAAGATATAATCCACTAAACACAAATCTACTTGGATAAGTGGAGGAGTCACTGTTGGAGATATGCCCAAGAGGCAATAATAAAGTGGTTATTATTATATCTTTATGTTTATGATAAATGTTTACATCCCATGCTATAATTGTATTAACCGGAAACATTAATACTTGTGTGTTTTGTAAACATAAAAGAGTCCCTAGTAAGCCTCTTGTTAAACTAGCTTGTTGATTAATGGATGATCATGGTTTCCTAATCATGGACATTGGATGTCGTTAATAACAAGATCATATCATTAGGAGAATGATGTGATGGACACACACCCGTAGTAAGCATAGCATAAGATCAAGTCATTAAGTTCGTTTGCTATAAGCTTTAAAATACATAGTAACCTAATCCTTCGACCATGAGGTTATGTTAATCACCATCACCGGATGGGTACTTTGATGACATCAAACACCGCTTCGTAACTGGGTGGTCATAAAGGTGTCATTGGGTATTCTGAAAGTATGTGTTGAAGCACATGGACCAAGATTGGGATTTGTCCATCCATATGACGGATAGATATGCTCTGGGACCTCTCGGTGGAATGTCATCTAATTAGCTTGCAAGCATGTGACTGGGTCACAAGGGATGACATAACATGGAACAAGTAAAGAGTACTTATCAGTAACGAGGTAGAACTAGGTATGGAGATACCGACGATCAAACCTCGGATAAGTAGAGTATCGCGTGACAAAGGGAATTGGTTTCGTATGTTAATGGTTCTATCGATCACAAAGTCATCGTTGAGTATGTGGGAGCCGTTATGGATCTCCAGATCCCGGTGATGGTTATTGATCGGAGAGGTTTCTCCATCATGTCTGCATATTCACGAACCGTAGGGTGACACACTTAAGGTTCGAAGTTGTTTTAAGTAGATATGGAATGTGCGTTGGAGACCGAATGTTGTTCGGAGTCTCGGATTGGATTCGGGACGTCACAAGGAGCTCCGGAATTGTCCGGAGAATAAGATTCATATATTGGGGATCATTTTCTAAGTTTGGAAATGTTCCGGAGTATTTGTATGGGGATTCTAGAAGGTTTCGGAATGTTCTGGAAGATTTCTTGGAGTTTACTTGAAAACCAAGAAAGGATCAAGGAATCCTTGTGGGGTAAGACAAGGATTCGTGGGGGAGTAGGACCTCCCCCCACCTCCTTGATCCGCCGGCCAAGGGAGAGGGGAGTCCTACAAGGACTCCACCTCCCCATGGCGCCTCCCTCCCATAAATAGAGGGGGTGGAGGCGCCACCCCCTTGCCCCCTTCCACTCCAAACCCTAGCCGCCTCTCTCCTCCTCCTTTCTTCTGCTCAGGCTTAGGCGAAGCCCTGCAGAATTCTCTACTCCACCACCACCACCACGCCGTCGTGCTGATGGGATTCCATGGAGAAGATCTACTACCTCCGCTGCTCGCTGGAATGAGGAGAGGAAGGTCTGCTTCGACTCCGCACGTGTGACCGACTGCGGAAGCGCTGCCGGAATGTGGCGCCGGAAGGATCGTCCACTCGATCTTGAGATCGGCAAGTGATCGACTACATCAACCACAAGATCCAATCTCGTAACGTTTTCGGATCTACAAGGGTTAGTACAGATCTATCTCGTTGCACATGTCTAATAGATTAGATCTTGGCTTTTATCTAGATTAGATCTGGGTTTTGTTCGTTCTTGCGGTAGAAATTTTTTGTTTTTCCCTGCTACGAACCCATCAGTGGTATCAGAGCCGTGTCTATGCGTAGATCTGTTGCACGAGTAGAACACAATGGTTTTGTGGGCGTTGGTGCTCGTGCCGTCTTTTGCTTTGTGTACTTTGCATCTTGCGGTATGGTGGGATGAAGCGGCTCGGGCTAACCTTACATGTCATCGCACATGAGACTTGCTCCACGCTTGACGTGTAACTTGCTTTGCACAAGTGGCTTTGCGGGTGTCTGTCTCTCCCACCATAGTATAGATCCAATCTACACTTTGCACTTGATAGCACTTGTAGCAACGTTGTGGTTCATGTTTGTAGGTAAGATCCGTTCTTATTCGAAAGCCCCAAGCCACGTAAAACATGCAAAGAAGATTAGAGGTGTCTAACTCGTTTTTGCAGGGGTTTTGTGATGTGATATGGCCATTATGTGATTGTGATTATATTTGATGTATGCAATGATCCTTATTGTAATATGGCAACCGGCCGGAGCCTAATGGTTGTCTTTAAATTTTGTTTAAGACCTGCGTGTCTATTCATCATGTAATAGCTTTATTCAAAGTAGTTGTAATAGTTGTTGTTGGTGATGGATAACCATGAAGCGGCGCCACGGACCTTGACGCCATGCTGGTGATGATGGACATCATGTCCGTGCTTTGGAGATGAAGATCAAAGGCACAAGAAGAAAGGGCCATATCATATCACACTAATCATGAATTTCTTGTGATGTTAATCCTTTATGCATCTTGTATTTCTTAGATCGCGATGGTAGCATTATAAGATGATCCCTCTCACTAAATATCAAGTAATAAAGTGTTCGTCCTTAGTTGGCACCGTTGCTAAGACTCGTCGTTTCGAAGCATCTCGTGATGATCGGGTGTGATAGACTCTACGTGTGCATACAACGGGTGCAAGCTAGATTTGCACATGCGGAAACTAAGGTTAACCTTGACGAGCCTAGCATGTACAGACATGGTCTCGGAACACGGAATACCGAAAGGTAAAGCATGAATCATATGGATGATATGATGAACATGTTGATTGTTCGCATTTAAAGCTACATCATCTCACGTGATGATCGGACTTGGTGTAGTGGATTTGGTTCGTGTAATCACTAAAACAACTCGAGGGATGTTGTTTTGAGTGGGAGTTCATTTGTAATTTGGATTAGTCGAACTTAATTTATCATAAACACAATCAAAGTGAATTTGCATAGTTTGTTGTAGTCATTGGCATCCGTTCACCACCTTACGCTTAGTTATAGTTGAGATAGTGGAACTATAGAAATTCTGGATATTTACTTTACGAACTAGTATCGTATTGTTTTGAATGTCAATTTAAAGTCTATAAGTCCTATTGCAAACTTTCAGCAAACTCTATTTACTCCATGAAGTTTAATAAATAGTATTAAATCAAGAGTAACAATTCCAGTGTTAGTATCTAATGTATCATGTTTGCCTCCATGATTCTTGATACTCAAAAGATTGTTTTAATATCAAGTTTATCTAAGAGCTGAAAGCAATGTTTCAGAAACCATCATATGTGAAAGGTATTGCGATATCTAAAACAATGTGTTGGTTACAACATGATAGAGTATACGTCCTCATATTTGATGAGAATTTGTGAAGGTTGGAGACGCTAGTCGTCCTAATCCTCCAAAAGGTTTTGAAAAAGAAAACATTATACTCGCAATTCACCTTTATAAGCTATAGCAGCTTGATCATGAAAGTTGTCATGATAAGGATGAATAGAAGATATAAGTAAAATATTTACTACACTAAAAGATTACTAAAGAATGGAATTTTGAAAGAATGCCAAACATTTGATGATTGTGATCCACCTCAAAGTGCAAGTCCAAAGGTATTAGTAGTTGACTATATACGCTTTGTACCATGTGTCATGTTGATGACACCACTATTGATGTTGATAGATTCTTTTAAAAGAAAAGGAATTGCTGAAAGAGAATCTATAAAATATTTGGCAGAAAATAAAAGGTTGGAGATGTCCAACTTAGGCATATAGAAGATATACATGTTATGGTTGTATTCCTTGCTTGTTAAACAATGTGGTTCTTAGGTATTGGATACCGAATTGGTTGGTATGAAGTGTCATACAGGACAACACAATTCATGAACTGCAATGGCCTAAGTAACTAGCAAGAGAAAATGTGATGATGTTCATCGAAAACAAACAAAGGGTTGTTGTGTTGCTCGTTAACATCAAAGCTTGCCTTCAAGAGTTGTTTCAATAATTGTTATTTTGATCAGGTATTATGACGAAAAAAGGTTGTTCAAATAATTACCGTATTCCATAATAGATGGATAATATACAAGTCTGGTAGGAGAAATAACGACCATAAAACTAATGCTAAAATGTAGCAAGGCAAATTATTGAAAGATCACTTGCGAAGTGACATCGCCGTTTAAATTTTATTGAAAGGATATATGAAGAAACTCCATGTTGATGGATTTTTGGAGTCTTTGATTTAGACCAAATGACGCTTGTGATACTTTCCTGGAGATAATTAAAACTCCGTTCGTAGGCAAAAAGAGGAACGGACGACTAACTGATTGGAATTTGTACATATTGATGTATATAGTCCATTATGTGTAGTCGTGGGCGATGGATTTCAACTTCATATGCTTTCTCCAAAGATTTGAGTGAGTATATGTATATACTTACTCAATAAGGAAGAAGTATGAAACATTTGAAAAATGTTCAAAGACTTTCAGGATGAAGTGGAAAATCATTGTAACAAGAAAATAAAAGAGTTTATGATTGGATCATAAAGAAAGATGTTTGACTTACAATTTTAGCAAAACACCTAAGATTTGAGGAATCGTTCCATGGATTTGCATTTCCCAAAACACCATAGGAGTATGGAGTGTTCAAGATATGTAATGAAACCTTGTTTGACATGGTAAGATCAAAGGTGTCATTTATAAAACTGCCATTATATATTAAAGATTAAAGCTTTAGTGACTACCGCTTTTACACTGAAAAAAGCTCCATCGTGATCCGTTGAAATGACACCATATAAGTCATGGTTTGGGATAAAACCCAGGTTGTACTTTCTTAAATTTTTGGTATGCTAGGCATAAGTAAAATGTTTACAACCAAAGTCGGATAAGCACGTCTTTGTAGGTTATTCCAAAGAATTTGTTGGGAATTTCTCCACAACGCCGAGGACAAAAGAGTTTGTCGCTTGGAACGTCAAGTTTCTTGAGAAAGAATTTTTCCTGAAAAGTTAAGTGGGAGGACAATAGAACTTTGATAAGGTTATTGAACCTTAGCTATATGTGCTAAGTAGCGCAGCGCCGGAAAGTGTCCCGGTGGCTGCCGCAATGCTCATGGCTCTCGTGATTACAAAAGGTGTGATCTCGGAGATTAGAGTTCCTATAGAACCATGTGGGTCGGTAAGAATCAAATAGTAAGATTTGATAAGCAAGTCGTTACTGTTTTGACAATGATGAACCGACTACATGCAAAGAAGCGATGATGGGCCCTGACTCCATAAAATGACTAGAAGTCATGGAATCCGTGATAGTATCCATACACGAGAAATCAAGTTTCTGAACTTAGAAGACCCTCTAGAAAGGTGTGAAGCCTATCAGTCGTGTTTGGATCTATAAAGAAATAGACATGGATGTTTTCAAATCTATGAAATAGTCGACATGTCGGAAAGAGTTTACGACAATGTTCAAGGAATTGACTATGATAAGATTTGATCTTTCATAGCGATATTTAGTCTGGACGGATTAATGTAGCAAACACTACATATATTTTGGTATATGGTAGTTGAACAAACAAAACAAGTTCTTCTAATAGAATGGTTACCTAGGACGTGTACATGACATGATCCAAAGGGTTTTGTTAATTCAAAGGATGCTAAAAGAGTATGAAAAACTTCAATAGTTGAAGTGAGCATCGCGAAGTTGGAATCTTCACCGTGATGAAACCGTTAAAAGGTTTAATTTCATCAGAGACGATGAAGATGTTTGCATTTTGCAAGAAATTAAGTGGGAGCGCTAAGACATATTTCTAATACATTATGTGAAAGACATATTGTTGATTAGAAATAATGTATCTTTTATTGACACAGGTTAAGAATTTCATTTCGATGAAAGACTTAGGCATAACTCAAGAATTAGGCATCAATGTCTATATGAATAGATTGAGGCGCTAATACGGTTTTGCCAAATGTACATAGATAAGATGTTGAATGAGTTCAATATGGAAACAACAAGAAAGGTTCTTGACGCACGAAAAGGACTAAATCAAGATTCAAGTGTGTTGACACAAGATTCAAGTGTTTTGACACTTGGTGAAATCACAAGAATATTTTGATCAATCATTCTTTGAGATGTACACATCCAGATATGTCCTATGCTCTAAATGTTATGAGCATATACCCGAATGATTCATAAGATGATCATTGGACAATAGTAAAGATATTCTTATGAGCTTTGGAAGAACTAAGAATATATCATGTATAAGTGACAAATAGTTAAAGGTAGTTCATTGTAAAGTGTTACATTGATACTAGTTTTGTCACAAGATACAAATTAAATTTATCTCAATTTAGACTATGGGTGGCACAATATAATGGAAAGGATGTTTCATGATGGACTTGGATGAGTTCCAAAGTTGAGATATTGTGACGGATGCTACAACAAAAGGCTAAGTATATAACTGCTATAGTAGCAGCAAAGGAGGGCATTTGTGTTAAGTAGTTTGTTATCAAACTAGGTGTGGTTCATAGCAGGATAATACTATGAAGATACATTGTATGAAAATTGTATCAACATAATTTAATCCCAAGGAACTAAAGGTCTCACCAAAGGACCAAATTTATTGGAGAATGAGTAATGCGTAGAGACGCAAGGACATGCAAATACACACGGACCTGCAAGTGCCAGATCCGAAGATTATGTTTACCACTAGCAATAGTGTCTATACAACACAAGAAAGCCATAGGTGTTGAATGCACAAGTTTTTAACTAGATTATTGACTCTAGTGCAAGTGGGAGACTGTTGGAGATATGCCCAAGAGGCAATAATAAAGTGGTTATTATTATATATTTATGTTTATGATAAATGTTTACATCCCATGCTATAATTGTATTAACCGGAAACATTAATACTTGTGTGTTTTGTAAACATAAAAGAGTCCCTAGTAAGCCTCTTGTTAAACTAGCTTGTTGATTAATGGATGATCATGGTTTCCTGATCATGGACATTGGATGTCGTTAATAACAAGATCATATCATTAGGAGAATGATGTGATGGACACACACCCGTAGTAAGCATAGCATAAGACCAAGTCATTAAGTTCGTTTGCTATAAGCTTTAAAATACATAGTAACCTAATCCTTCGACCATGAGGTTATGTTAATCACCATCACCGGATGGGTACTTTGATGACATCAAACACCGCTTCGTAACTGGGTGGTCATAAAGGTGTCATTGGGTATTTTGAAAGTATGTGTTGAAGCGCATGGACCAAGATTGGGATTTGTCCATCCATATGACGGATAGATATGCTCTGGGCCCTCTCGGTGGAATGTCATCTAATTAGCTTGCAAGCATGTGACTGGGTCACAAGGGATGACATAACATGGAACGACTAAAGAGTACTTATCAGTAACGAGGTAGAACTAGGTATGGAGATACCGACGATCAAACCTCGGATAAGTAGAGTATCGCGTGACAAAGGGAATTGGTTTCGTATGTTAATGGTTCTATCGATCACAAAGTCATCGTTGAGTATGTGGGAGCCGTTATGGATCTCCAGATCCCGCTGATGGTTATTGATCGGAGAGGTTTCTCCATCATGTCTGCATATTCACAAACCGTAGGGTGACACACTTAAGGTTCGAAGTTGTTTTAAGTAGATATGGAATGTGTGTTGGAGACCGAATGTTGTTCGGAGTCTCGGATTGGATTCGGGACGTCACGAGGAGCTCCGGAATTATCCGTGGAATAAGATTCATATATTGGGGATCATTTTCTAAGTTAGGAAATGTTCCGGAGTATTTGTATGGGGATTCTAGAAGGTTTCAGAATGTTCCGGAAGGTTCTGGAAGATTTCTTGGAGTTTACTTGAAAACCAAGAAAGGATCAAGGAATCCTTGTGGGGTAAGACAAGGATTCGTGGGGGAGTAGGACTCTCCCCCCACCTCCTTGATCCGCCGGCCAAGGGAGAGGGGAGTCCTACAAGGACTCCACCTCCCCATGGCGCCTCCCTCCCATAAATAGAGGGGGTGGAGGCGCCACCCCCTTGCCCCCTTCCACTCCAAATCCTAGCTGCCTCTCTCCTCCTCCTTTCTTCTGCTCAGGCTTAGGCGAAGCCCTGCAGAATTCTCTACTGCACCACCACCACCACGCCGTCGTGCTGCTAGGATTCCATGGAGAAGATCTACTACCTCCGCTGCTCGCTGGAACGAGGAGAGGAAGGTCTGCTTCGACTCCGCACGTGTGACCGACTGCGGAAGCGCTGCTGGAACGTGGCGCCGGAAGGATCGTCCACTCGATCTTGAGATCGGCAAGTGATCGACTACATCAACCACGAGATCCAATCTCGTAACGTTTTCGGATCTACAAGGGTTAGTACAGATCTATCTCGTTGCACATGTCTAATAGATTAGATCTTGGCTTTTATCTTGATTAGATCTGGGTTTTGTTCGTTCTTGTGGTAGAAATTTTTTGTTTTTCCCTGCTACGAACCTATCAGTCACATACCGGAGAACAAATGCTCCAAATTTCAGCAGCAAAGATGGGCTGAGAAAGCAGATCAAAAAATTGTGGACAAGAACACAAAGAACACGATTTCGAGCAATGAACTACTGTTTTCTCGGGAGAGAGAAGGTAGTGGCAAGTGAGAGAGTGAGTGGAGGGCCAGGGGCGGCCCGCACCATGGCTAGGCACGCCCCTGGGGTGGCCGCGCCACCAGGTGGTGTGCCTGCCTGGTGGGCCCTATGATACTCTACAGGTACTTCTCTGCCCCTTTTTTCACGTAAAAATTTAATATAAATTTTCTGGAATTTTTCGAGACACTTTATTTTTTAGCAATTTTCAGGTATTTTTGAATGATTTTCTGATAGAAAGATGTTTTCGAAAAGATGCAAAAACAAAACAAAATTAAAACTTCAGAAGTTCTAAGACACTATAATATGCAAGCAACTAGCAACAGAAATGTAAACTAAGTGAAAGCAGAAACTAAAATGGATAAACTAAAAGTAAGCAAAGATAATCATGGTGAAAACATTGTTTTGTTCATTAAAATCCCTTTGTTAACAAGGTTGATCAGGTCTTGTTACCAAAACAATTTTATATGAAACAAAACTTTGTATTCCACTAAATGATTATGTTACCTCAACCTTGATAGCAATGGTCCCAATCATAATAGTTTCATATTTTTCTCGTGGTATGGGACAATATATCTCTCCAACTTGGATGCCCTCAATATTTTCAATTGAATTTAACCATAATTCCTATCAATATTCTTGCGGAAATAGACAGTATGCTCCTTGTCATTAACATTAAAAGTTACCTTTCCTTGAGTACAATTAATAACAGCTCCTGCAGTATTAAGAAAACGTGTCCCAAGAATAATAGACATATTATCATCTTCAGGCATTTCAAGCACAACAAAGTCAGTTAATATCAAGCAATTATGTGCCACTTGAACATGCACATCCTCACATATACCAATAGGGATAGTAGTAGATTTATCAGCCATTTGCAAAGATATATCAGTTGGTATTAATTTCTCCAATTGAAGTCTCTAATAGAGAGAGAAAGCCATAACACTAACTCCTGATCCTAAATCACACAAAGTAGTTCTACCATAGTTATTTTTAATAGAACATGGAATAGTTGGAATCCCTCGGTCTCCAAGTTTCTTTGGAACTTTACCATTAAAGGAATAATTAGCAATCAAAGTAGAAATTTCCTCATTGGGGATCTTCCTTTTATTAGAGACAATATCCTTCATATACTTTTAATAAAGTGGTAATTTAATAGCATCAGTTAAAGGGATTTGCAAAAATAAAGGTTTCATCCACTCACAAAACTTATTATAGTGTTCATCTTCCATTGACTTGTGTTTCTTATCAGGGAAAGGCATATGTTTTTGTACCCAAGGCTCTCTTTCACTACCAAGTTTCTTAGCAACAAAATCTTCCTTAGTGTATTTAGTATTCTTAGTGTGTCTTTCCGGTTCTTCTTCAACTTTTTCTTTATCAAGAGCATCATTTTCCTCATTACCACTTTCAGTTTTAGCATCAGTGACAGATATACTATTAGGATCTTTAGTAGGTTCAGAAGATTCTACAATATTTTTATGTTTCTTTTTCCTTTTCTTAGGAGAAGTACCACTATTATCAATTTGTTGAGAATCTTGCTCAATATTTTTAGGATACCCCTTAGGATATAGAGGATCCTGGGTGGCAGCACCACTTCTAGTTCTAAATTCATAAGCTTGTTTTTCCTTAGAAGCATTAACTAGCAAATCTTTTTGTACCTTAATAAGCTAATCAATTTGAGTTTGAACCATTTGGAAATGTTTAACAACCATTTTAACGTCATTAGAGGTTCTTTCCACAATATCCTTCAACTCAATAATAGCTCTAGAGTTTTCCATTAGATGATTTTGCACCCTTTTATTAAAATTTTCTTGCTTAACAATAAAAATATCAAATTCTTCTAAGCATTGATCGGGAGGTATAGAATAAGGAATATCACCTTCATCAAAATGTTGGACAGAGCATACCTCAATAGTGGGTGAGTGGGAGATTGGCTTACATAATTCTTCAATAGGAGGTAAATTCTTCACATCTTCAGATTTAATACCCTTCTCCTTGAGACATTTCTTAGCTTCCTTCATCACTTCATCATTTAGTTCAATAACTCCCCTCTTCTTTGATGTTGGTGTTGGTGTTGGCTCAGGCACAATTAACTCAGGTGTAGTTGTCTTAGGTGTAGTTGGCTCAGGTGAAGTCCAGTCATCATAATTCTTGCTTATTTTAGCCATTAATTCATAAGCTTCCTTGGGAGTTCTATTCCTGAAAACACAACCAGCACAGCTATCCAGGTATGTGCTAGATTCTTCAGTTAGTCCATTATAATATATATCGAGAAGCTCATTTTTAGGTAATGGACATCCATCTTGTGCATGAATCAAAGCACAAAACCTTGCCCATGATACAAGCAATATCTCTTTTTCTCCCTGTTTAAAATCAAAAAGTTCCTGCAAAATGGCATCTCTAGCACTAGGAGGGAAATATTTCTGAAGGAAAGTACTAATCAAGCAATCAGGGCTATCAATAGATCCAAGAGGTAAATTATTAAACCAAGCCTTAGCTTCTCCTTTCAGTGAAAAAGGGAAAATTTTAGCAACAAAGTAGGTGCGCATCTTAATATCATCAGAAAACAGGCCACTCATGGTAGAAAGCTCAGTCATATGTGCTACAACACTTCCATTCTTAGTCCCACAAAAAGGTTCTTTCTCAACAATAGTTATGTAAGATAAATCGAGAGAGAAATCATAATCCTTATCTTTAATGTTTATGGGAGATGTAGCAAACTTATCATTAGGGGACAATTTGGGTTTTATAGTACGCCTCTCAAGGAGACTCTTAATAGCACTTTTACCATGAGTATTTTGACATTCTTTAATAAATTCATCATTCATTTCTATATATCCGTCTTCAATATCATAGCTCTCTATAGATTCAAGTGAACTAACAGGTGTAGTAGTTTCTTCATTAGGAGTTTCAGTGTTTCCAGCTATAGTTCTAGCAATCGTAGCATCTAGGAAAGGACCTAATGGACCACTTTATCAAGCACAATAGAAGCAACATCATAAGCATCAGAAGTTTCAGATTCAGCAATATGTGTAGAATGTGTATGTGGTGGTGTAAGGATCTTACTCATAATAGATGGTGAATCAATAGCAACAGAGGTGTTCATAACTCTACCTCTCCTTGTAGTGGATGGTAATATAGGAACTTTCCATCACAACACTTACTCATGAGGAATGGGTGGCAGCGAACAATAGTGATCCCAAGTGAACTTGATAGATAGAACTATGCTCCCCGGCAACGGCGCCAGAAATAGTCTCGGTGACCCACAAGTATAGGTGGTGTATCACAGTATTTTCGAGGGAAGTGAAACCCAATTTATTGATTCGACACAAGGGGAGCCAAAGAATATTTATAAGCCTTAACAACTGAGTTATAAATTTAGCTACACCTGGAAACAATCTTGCTCACAATAGTTTATCAGTAGCAACAGTTTTGTAGTAGCAATAGTAAAGTAATAGCAGTAGTAAGAGTAAAGATAGTAGTAACAATTGCAGTAAACAGTATGATTAAAGCGCTGTAGGCATAGGGATAGATGGACAGGCGTTGCATGTACACGACAATTCATATATCATTCAAGATATAGGGCATTTGCAGATAAATAAGATAGAGCATCTAAGTACTAAATAATCATAGGCATGTGTTCCATACATAGTCATACGTGCTCGCAATGAGAACTTGCACAACATCTTTTGTCCTGCCAGCACGTTTGCAGCGGGGCCTCAAGGGAACTACTAGAAATTAAGGTGCTCCTTTTAATAGAGCACCGGAGCAAAGCATTAACACTCCGTGAACACATGTGATCCTCACATCAAAGCCATCCCCTCTGGTTATCCCGATTATTGTCACTTTGGCGTCTTTGGTTCCGGACAACAATATGTGTATACAACTTGCAGGTAAGATCACAAACAATACTATCATCATGAATCAATAACATGTTCAGATCTGAAATCATGGCACTCGGGCCCTAGTGACAATCATTAAGCATAACAAGTTACAACAAAGTCAAAAAGAACTAATAATAGATACTAGGCAACATGCCCTAACAATCTAATTCCATCACATGAACGATCTCATCCAATCCCTACCATCGCCATAGCCTACATCGGGGGATTACTCACTCATGGATGGGGAATCAATGATGGTTGATGGAGAAGCGATGGTGATGATGGTGGCGATGATCTCCTCCAATTCCCCGTCCCGGCAGGGTGCCGGAACGGAGTTTCTGGTTCTGATTCGTGGAATCTGGTGGTGGCGGCGTAGCAGAACTCTCTCAGGAAAAACGTCTAACCCCCCTTGGTTTTTAGGTCAAGAGGCAAGTTATAGGCGAAGAGGGAGGCTGATGGGGTGATAGAGGCGGCCACACCACCCCCAGGCATGGCCTGGCCTGGCCCGTGTGGCCAGGTGGTGTGGGCCCCTCGTGGCCCTCCTCCGTCTCGTCTTCTGGCTCCGTGGGTCTTCTGGTGAAATAGGATTTTTGGCATATTTTCTGGGATTTTTCCTGATAGCTGATTTTCTGCACAAAAACTAGACACCAAGGTAATTCTGCTGAAAACAGCGTCAGTTCGTGTTAGTTGTATCCAAATCACACAAGTTTAGAGGAAAAACAATAGCAAAAGTGTTCGGGAAAGTAGATACGTTTTGGACATATCATCGACCAACAACAACATGTATAAAGCAGGATTTTTAGTACTACCGAAGTTCTTCTCCTCAAATAGAGTTTTCTAGCACTATTTATTAAGCATAAACTTAAACTAAAACCTTTATTTCACATGGGTTCCCTCCCATGGAGTGCTCTTTTATGGTCAATAGCTTGACCTCAATGTTGCTCACTTAGGCCAGATGAGTGGAACACCCACTCCAAAGTAGTTGGCCTTCAAAGTGATGGCCTCCTTTTCATCATGCTTGGCTTTTTCTTCTTCCTGGGGAAATGAATAACAAAAGGATCCTGTGAAGGCAATTGAATCTACATATTCCCTTCATGTAGATTAATCAAAGCCTTAATAGTTCTTAAGAAAGGATGGCCTAGAATAATAGGAACAGTAGCATCTTCAGGCATGTCAACAATAATAAAATCAAGAAGAGCAGGATAGCCTTTAATGTATACTAAAGTATTCTCCTTAATTCCTACATCTTGTTTGTAGGTAGAATCTGCTAGATGCAATTTTAACTCGGTGATCTCAAAAGAGCCAAGATTTAACTTGTTAAAAAGACTTTTTGGAATCGTTGAGATGCTTGCATCTAGATCACAAAGTGCAGCTATCTCATTGGTCCCAATCTTAATCTTAATAGTTGGCTCAAATATATCATCAAGCTTTACAGGTAATTTTTAACAATTTACTTATATTCTTACTCAAGCTCAAGTACCTTTTTTGCTACCTGATTAACGAAGTGTTGGTACAACCTATTCGATTTTCTGACTTACCACCTGTATCTCATGAAACAAAAACCGGAAATGACAATCCTTTCGATAGTATGTACTAAATTACTTTGTACGAATGCACATCTCAGCCGTCGGGTAGCTTATCACCATTTCAAAGTCTATATCCGTGGTTCAAGAAATGGAATTGCTATTCTCGATTCAGACAAGACACTGATTTGTTTACGAAACGCTCTTCATTTTATAGGATCTCCCAGTCGTCAAAAAGGCCGTTCCTTCTTTTTAAAGACCAATCATTTATTTTATTTAGAGATAATGGAAGAAATGGCGAGCTATTTAAGAAGCTATTTTAGAAATGTGAATTCGCATTGTTTCGATGATTCTCAATGGAAGATCGAGTTCTTTCCCCTTGGCCATGAACCTCCTTTTCTGTTTGGATTGACTTAACTAAATTCTTCTACTTATTCTTTTATTCTTCTATTTTGAATCCGAAGAAGAAGAATAAAATCCATTAGAATAAATTTTTTGAATTCTAGGGTCAAGCGGCCAGACACGCTATCAGTAGCAAGCGAGGGTTTACCCGAGCGATTTGCCGGGCACCTTAGCAGGTGCTACTCCTAAAATCCCCGGGTAGTTCCCAATGTTTGGCACTTTCCATACTTCATGGGTGCAACATCAACAAATTCGCTCATGATCAAGTTACAACCTAAGATCTATGACTATATTATGTTAACAGTTCGTATTTTGTTCATTCCATCGGTATGCTCCCAGGTACCTGTAATTGTGATCTGTTTGCCAGAACCAAGGGGTCTTTCTGTGGAAACCTTCACGAGCAATCGTCATTTTTTGATGGTTTTTCCGCTTTTCACAACTGCTCTTTCCACACCCCCCTAGAAACATGTGAAGTGTATGGCTAACCCAATAACGAAAGTTTCGTAAGGGGACTAGAGCAGGCTACCATGAGACAAAAGATCCTCTTTCTAAAGAGATTCGATTCGAAACTCTTATATGTCCAAGGTCAATATGGAAATTCTTTCAGAGGTTTTCCCTTACTTTGTCCGTGTCAACAAACAATTCGAAATACCTCGACTTTTTCAGAACAGGTCCGAGTCAAATAGCAATGATTCGAAGCACTTCTTTTTCCATTACACTATTTCGGAAACCTAAGAGCTTCCTTATTTCCTTCACTTACTGGAATCTTAATATTTATCCTTTTTACAAGATCTTCAACGGCGTAACTTGGTGAAGGAGCATTACTATAATCAAGATCTTCAGGCTCCTTTCTTTGGATCCTCATCATCTTGAGGTCTTCAACAGGATTGGGCATAGCTTTACCTGCAAATTTAGCTAGAATGAGAGTTTAAATCTTGGTTATCTTACCCAGTTGTGCCTCAATAATCCTCGTTCTTTCTCAGAGGGCCTGCAAATCATTCCTCAAACTTACAGCTTGGTTAGATAATTTACCAAGCATAGCATCATGGTTCTCCGTTATTTGTTTTGTTCATTTTGTGAGTTTATAAAAGACTTAAGTGTTTCTTGGAGACTACCATTACTAGTTCCCATATTATTATTAGAGTTAACTGTAGGATTAGAATAGTGTTTCTGAAAATTAGGATTATAATTTTTCTTCCAAGCAGGGTTATAATCATTACATGCTATAAAGTCTACTTCTTCAATATTAGTTTCGGGGATAGCTCTTACCTGGGTTTCCTTACCTTTTACGGCTAATATGAGCTCATCCAACTTAGCATTGAGTTATTCATTTTCTTGTGGTGAGACGGAGTTCACCTTCTTTGTGATTGATCTTTCAACATTCAATTGGGCATGGTTATCTTGCATATTGTCTAGCAGCTTCTTTGCTTCGGTAATATTTTTACCCATGAATGTTCCTCCAGCCGCAGTATCAAGCATAGACTTAGACACAGGATTAAAATCATTATAAAATAAATGGAGGATTAACCAATATTCTATTCCATGGCTGGGACTGTTTCTTAAGCATTCTTTCATCCTCTCCCATGCAAGTGCTAGTGGCTCACGCTCTTCCTGTCTAAAACTAGTAATATTAGATCTTAGTTGCATAGTCTTTGTAGGTGGGAAAAATTTAGTCATAAATAAAGAAGTACATTCCACCCATGATGTAATAGTATTTTTAGGCAAAGCTAGCAACCATTCTTTTGCTCTTCCTCTAAGAGAGAAAGGAAATAAACGCAATTTGACCGCATCGGGGTCAACATATTTTATGCGCATCATATCACATATTTCAGTGAAAGTATTCAAGTGCATATCTGCGTCCGCAACAGCAGAACCTCCAAATTGATTCTATTGAACCAAACTTAACTAATGGGTCTTAATTTCAAAGTCATCAGCAGCAATTGCTGGCTGAGTAATAGGAGTACGCAAATAATCATTGTTGGGAGTAGCAAACTCCTCGAGCCTCTTTTCAGCCATAGTTCCTATGTTGTTGGGTTTTCTTAAATAAAGACTTATAATAGTAAAAACAAGAATTTAAAGACTAACTATTTTTTTGGTTTTTCAAATAAAGACTGAAAGAAAACTAAAAATTAAAAACAAGAATTAAAACTAGCAAGGTTCCTACTAACCTCTCTAGGGTAGCGATTACTTCCCCAACAACGGTGCTAGAAAAGGGTTGATACCTTCGATCTAGATTAGGGATGCAGTATAGCTTCTTTTTCCCTAGTAGACCTAGGTTTATCGAATCCTCGGGAAGCAGATGCGTAGTAAAGTTACTTTAACGGACCTTCGGGAGTTTTAGAATTCCTTTTGTGTTTTTACCATACCAAGAGTTTGCATCTTTTTGTTTATGTGGATGATGGAGAAAGAGGGCCTAGGTTGTTCGATTTCACCTGTAGCTGTGCAAAACATCTGATGGGAATAAAAGATAAAAATAAAGTATGCATGTAATTGTTAGAGCAAGATAAATTAAATGTGGGCAGTGCATCCATAATTGCTATTGCCTCCGCAACCACTTATAGAAATAACCTACTAGTCTCATACATAGAAAAAAGAGAACTAATGATATGCATAGTAATGTCACCGTTAATCCCAAATAAATCCCTCACATACAGTCGTACTACCCCTTCTGTCACCGGTGTTCCCAACCTGCAGATTAGTCATTACTAATATCCCTATAACTGGCTCAATCCTTGGGGTGTTGGGTACCTGACAAGTCCTTAGATTGAGGAAAGAGAGAATACAATAATCATCATGTCATACAAACTAACAGATGATCCCATCTATGATAAATAACATGCACAAAAAGCTACATGGCTAGGCCGAAGCCCTTAGCCCAAGGAGAATTACTCACACATAGAGATGAGATCAAAGATCATAAACATTGTAGCGAAAATCATGAGACTGATAGCAAATAGTCTTACATTGTCGCCAAGTGATGGAATATGGCTATGGTGGTGGATAGATTAGATATAAGTCTATTCCTCCGGCGGCTCGTCGATGTTGTGGATGGAGATCTGGAGGTGGCCGATGGTTTTCTGGAGCGCCTATTTCTCGTCGCCCGAGGCTTCTTTATATAGGGGACCCTTCACGACAGTTGTTCTATTTAACCTAACGGCGTTGATGGCAACTATATGACTGGAACTATATGGCTGGAATTTTGTTCCGATCGTATAGTTGGTCGTTAAAGCGTCTGCCTCCGACCCACAACTCCTGGTTTCTTCTGGTTGTTGGAAATCTTGTGTCTTTGACTTTAATGTAGTGATTCCCATCATCAAACGTCATTATCTGCGCATGAAAAAATAGAAAGAAAGGATTGCATACCCCTTTGATTATTAGGCATTAGTGGCGGGGTTTAGGGAGATATTATATAAAAAATATGAATAATATCCAGTTTAAATGTGGCCATAGATGGCTATATTTCAGAGCCATTAGCCGGCGCCAATCTGTCACGAGGCACTCCGGGTACGCTTCCACAACATGTCCAAATTGTTTCTTCCTTGCTTTAATCCCGAAGATAAATGATACATGGCCGACTTCACATATCATCTAAATAGATAAATCAAACACAAGTCATAATTATAGCATAGACAAGAAGTTATATTTACACAAGAATAGATCATCTTCATTACAAGTTCATAGTGGTGCTAGGGTTTCTCCATCTCCCCAAGAACAAAGGAACTACTCACTCATGGAAGCAATCAACAACATCATCATAATAAAATGGATGGATGAAAGTACGGGTGTAGATCTAATGCAAACCACAATTGGATCAGGAATTACAAAGAGATCTAATATATGAAAGATGGGGTAATGGTGGTGATGAAGATGCAGCGGTTGATGGTGAAGGGGATGATGCATTGTCCTCCAATGATCCGCAAAGCAGCTAGGATTTTACCCCAACTAAGTTCCTCTTTTAGATCCCTTTTGGATGTGGTATCGTGGTTTCTGGTGGCTATTAATGCCAGATCTGTCTCTCGTCTTTGCCCAGAGAAACTATTTGACGAGGTGGTCCCGATGGCGCCTGGTACGAGTGGGCGGTACGGGCAGGCTCCGCCCGTACCAGTGGTCATTATCGGTTCTGATACCTCCTCCTTGTTTGTTATTTTTCCAGGTGAGAAAGTAAATTCAGAAAATGGATTTTATCACTTAGAAATATCATATAATTACACAAATGACGTCTCTAATTGATATGTTCATCTATGACTCCATGATTTAGGATCCTATTGAAACAGAACGAAATAACGCGTGGAGGCACAGTGAAATACAAAAATCCCTACTCTATTTATGCAAAAACAGTAGGTAAAAATACTTCAATTTTGGACGCATCAACTCCCCCAAGCTAGGTTCTTGCTCATCCCCGAGCAAGATGAAGGCTTATGGACAAGATCATCATGTTCATGAGACACGAAACATTACAATAAATGAGGCAAAAATTGAAACAAGAATATAACATCGGATGTAAAGATACATCGGGGGTATTACCATACCCTTACACATTACATAACTTAGAGGCTTCCACACCCTTTTTCTAGTATTAATGAAATTATAAGAAGCTACTAGTGATTCAATATATCATATAATCGCGGAGTTTAGAGATTTATAGCTCTAAGTTTAATAGTGAAGTTTCATGATCATTTTCTTTTTCTTCTACCTCTCTTTTATATGCTTGATTATTTTGATAGCTACTTTCTTTTTCTTTTTCTGTACTTGTATGTCTATATTTTTCCTTGCTCTCTTTCTCCTTTTCTTTTCAGCAAGCTGTTTGATCATGCTCACTACTTCAATGGCTTTTGAAAACTCTAAATCATAATATGCTACCGGAATTCTTCTTCTCTTAACTTAATCAATACTTCTAAAGGTGTCGAAGTCCCTAAAATTATGACAGATGTACAAGTATCATAACACTCAACCTAGTTCAATCATCTAATATAATAATCATGAATCAAACAAAACTTCAATTATCATAAAGTTTCATAGCTCAATGGATATAATTCTTCTCTTGAACAAAGGGAACTTGAAGTTGATGCAACTAATGCAAAATTGGAATTTAAACCTAACCATGCGTGCAGGAAAAGTAAAAATGCTAAAAACCATAAGATAGATTACAAGGTTCTCATAGATCCCTCCAAGCTTGGTGTCAAGTTGGGTGTATCAAATAATCCCTTGATATTACTTAATCCTTTTTGGGAGTAAAGAAGTCATCGTCTTCCTCTTCTTCATATGGCTTGAGGTTGCAGGCTTGAGTAATACACGCGAATCGTGCATGCATCTCTACGATGCCATTTGCATAATGATCTTGGTGAGTAGTTGTACCCTACCATCGATGTCATCGACCTTCTTTTCGAGGTATTTTCCCATCATCCAGTAAGAATCAACTCCTTCCCCAATAGTCTCAACACAAGCCTTAGAAATATTTTCAAGGTTCTTGATCTTTTCTCGAATCTCATCTCGGTCTCCCCTTTTCTTCGAGGAGGTTTCAAGAGGCGATTTAAGAGAATATCCATGAAGGTTATACTTGTAGGGGTTGAGCAGAGATTCTCCTTTGTTTCTTCCTTGTTCCACGTGCTTGAGCATCTCTAATTTCTGCGGGAACATATTTTCCCGATTGGGGAGTGGAACCACACGTGTGGGCTCCCGATTGGAGGAAGACGGAGTACCTCCTTCGGATCCCTCCTTCTTGACTCGTCCTTCGGCGGCGTGCTCCTTCTTGGCCCAGATCTTCTTGATATAAAAAGGCTACACGAACCTCAAGTAATCAAGTGAGATCCGAGGTTTTATTGTAAAAGGACAAGAAGAAGTTCTAGATCTGAAGAAGGATGGAAAAGAGCGAGAAAGAAGAAAAAGTGCAAAATGACAAATAAAATCGGAGTTTCAAGGGGTTAGAGTCGGTCACGAGCAATGGTGCGGGTGGGGCTCCGCCCTTACCACGCTCCCGTACGGACTACTTACCAACTTCAAAAATATATTTTTTTGACACAAGAATGAATTTATCATGAGGTAAGCAGTACCGGTGACGACCATCAGTATGGGCGCGTCAGCCTGTACGGTCATGTCGTACCGTAATGACAAGAATCGAAGTTGGTACCCCGAATGGTTAATGACCAGTGGTACATAAGCATTCGACCGTATGGTACGCCCGTACCAGGTCGAAAAACCATTCGTATTAACCAGAAAAATTAGACGAGTTGAAAGCAAAAGATAGAATCATACAAAAAGGTTTCCAAGGAAGCAGAACTTAAGTAATTTACTCTTCATTACCTAGTCTCTGCTTGTTGTATTATTTAGCTGGGATTACGGAGATCAATTCCACAATGTTTATTTCGCCAACTCTATAATGCTTCAGTCGTTGCCCATTAACAATCTAGGATGAAAAAGAGGGTGTAGTATTTTTCAGTCTCACCGCTCTCGATGGATATGCTTATTCAACATCATATGGTCCTTCCTACCTAGATTTCAACTTTCCTGCAAAAATCCTAAACCATTTTGTATGGTGTCATTCCCATATGGTTCTTGAATGCTGTGCGATACGCCCAAAATGCATCACTAAGATTTAGATACCAGTCTTTTCTTGATATGTTCACCATTTTCTAGAGTATGGTCTTGATTTCTCTGTTTGATAATTACACTTTCCTACTGGTTTGAGGATGGTAAGGCGAAGCTACCCGGTGGTATACTCCATATTTTTCAAGTATCTTATCAAAAGTTCATTTCATAAAATGAGTTCCACTATCAGTAATCAAAAATCGAGGTACTCCAAACCTGGAGAAGATGATGTCCTTGACCATCTTGATAGAAGTGACTGCATCTGCATGAGCTGTAGGAATAGCTTCAACCCATTTAGTAACATAATCAACAACAACAATAATATGGTATAACCGTTAGAAGGAACAAATGGTCCCATAAAATCCATTCCC
This sequence comes from Avena eriantha, assembly GCA_910589775.1. Taxonomy (NCBI): domain Eukaryota; kingdom Viridiplantae; phylum Streptophyta; class Magnoliopsida; order Poales; family Poaceae; genus Avena; species Avena eriantha. Next base: position 412,388,023 of record OU342741.1, read on the forward strand.
CATACATCGAATGGCTCAATTACTAAATTATATTTCATATTCATCTCTTGTCTTTTTCCTATATTACTTGTATATTGACAGGCATCACAATTTTTAACATATTCATGAGAGTCTTTGACTAAGGTAGGCCAGTAGAAGCCTGACTGTAAAACTTTTGCTGTGGTGCGATTACCAGCGTGATGCCCATCGTAGGTACTATCATGATAGGCTTTAAGGATGTCTTTAATCTCATGATCAGGCACACATTTTCGGATGACCCCATCTAGACCATGTCTATATAAGTACGGAACATCCCAAAAGTAATGTTTTAAATCATAGAAGAATTTCTTCCTTTGATTATAATCCATTCCTTTTGGTAGAAAATTTCCTACAAGGAAATTAGCATAATCTGCAAACTAGGGATCGTGAGTTTCTACAACTATAAGATATTCACCAGCATAGATTCGTTAATAGGAATAGGATCTTCCATGATTCCTTCCATTCGTGACAAATGGTCGGTCATAGGGTTATCCTTTCCCCTCCTATCTACTATTTGTAAATTGTACTCCTGAAGTAACAAGACCCATTTGATTAGATAGGGTTTAGCATCCTTTTTAGCTAAAAGATGTCTTAGAGCGTGATGGTCAGTATGAACTATTACTTTTGTGTTGATGATATAGTGTCTAAACTTATCGCAAGCAAAAACAACGGCAAGGAATTCTTTCTCAGTTGTTGCATAGTGCCTTTGATCATCAATAAAGACTCAACTGGAATATTGAATAACATTAAGGTTAGGGCCATCTCTTTGTACTAAAACAACCCTAATAGCATAATCACTAGCATCACACATAATTTTGAATGGTTCGTCCCAATTTGGTTCTTAAATAAATGGTGCATAAATTAAAGCTTTCTTTAATTGTTCCAAATAATCATGGCAATCTCGGTCAAAAGTAAAAAGAATATATTTATCTAGTAGATGAGTTAAAGGGGTGGCTATTTTAGCAAAATCTTTGATAAAGCTCCTGTGGAAACCAGCATGCCCAAGGAAATTCTTTACTCCTTTTATATCTTGCGGAATTGGAAGTGTTTCTAAAGTAATTAAGTTCGAACTATCGATCTTAATATTTTTCTCAGAAACTTTATGCCCAAAAACTATACCTTCCCTTACCATGAAGCGGCAATGTTCTCAGTTTAGAACCATCTTGGTTTGTTTACACCTCCGTAAAACTCTATTAAGATTATATAGGCATTGTTCAAAGGTAGATCCATAGACAACAACGTTATCCATAAGAACTTCCATGGAACTCTCCACAAAACTATCGAAGATTTTTAAAACACACTCTTGAAAAGTAGCAGCTGCGTTACACAATCCAAAAGGCATTAATCGATAAGCATAGGTTCCATAGGGGCACGTGAAAGTAGTTTTTTCTTGATCTTCAGGTTGGATAGCTATTTGAGAAGAACCGGAGTATCTGTCAAGAAAGAAAGAAAGAATTGGAGGAAATTCTATCCATAATATCGTTAATTAGGGGAAGTTGCTTATGCATTTTTATGGTTTCTTTATTCAACTTCCTAAAGTGAATAGACATTCTATATCCTGCTATTGTTCTAGCTGGAATCAGTTCATCCTTATCATTATTAATTATTGTTATGCATCCTTCCTTAGTTATGCAATGAGCTGGACTCATCCATTTGCTATCTGAAATTGGATAGATAATACCACTGTCTAACATACGGATTACTTCCTTTCTCACTACCTCTTTTATTTTGGGATTTAATCTTTTTTGGTTAGCAATAAATGGTTTAGCATCCTCAACCATGGGAATCTTGTGAGTTACTATGGTCGGATCTATACCTTTTATGTCATTCAGAGTATATCCAAAAGTTTCTCATTGTTTGAGAAGTACTTCTATCAACTTCGTGCTTTCATATGAAGGGAGATTATTGTCAAAAATTACTAGACATTTACCTTCCTTGTCTAAGAATTCATAACTGAGCCCTGGAGAGAGAGGTTTTAGAACAATAGGTGGCAAATCTTTGTCCCCTTTTCTTTCAAGATCCTCATATCCATCCTTGAGCCCTTGTTCAGCCTCCGGTGTGGTGTTGAGGATTTCATCCAAATACTCTTTTGCAGAGTCGTTGGCAAGAGAATCATCACTTGTCAAACTTCTTTCCAATTCAGATTGTGGGGTGCAAAAGTAGATTGCTGCCAATTCTTCAATAGTCTTCTCCTCCTTAATCTCGATTTTCTTCTCATAAGGTAGTCTTGTGAATTGGCTGTAGCTTATTTCTACAGTTTCTTCACCAAGTTGTAGAGATAAAGCCTACTTTTTGTTGTCAATATCAATATTCATAGAATTGTAAAAATGATTACCAAAAATAACTGGCCAACTGGAGTTCAAAGGTGTTTCAATGATATGAAAATCAACTCGATACACAAAATCCCCAACAGAGATGCAAACATTGCGAAGTACTACATGAGTAGGATGCAAAGTTCGATTAGAGAACATAAAAGTTACTTCTGACGGCTCAAGGTAAGATTCATCAAGGTGATCGCACAATTCTTTATAAATAGTATAAGGAATTATGTTTATAGAAGAACTTAAGTCACAAAATCCTACGTAAGTAGTCCCTCCTAAACAAAAAGGAATTTTCTGTTGACTTCTATTCTTGCTGTCAAAATTTCCTACTATCATTTCGGAGGATTCTTTACTTACCATAATAACCTCTTCCTTGAATAATTCATGTTCCAAAAGTTATTTTACTATCCCAATGTTTTCTTTAATGGCTCCTAAATTTCTAGTTAATCTTCCTATTCTTCTATTCCCTTCACCCCTACTATCCATTACCTTAGTAAGAATAGTTTCCTCTTCAGCTAACATTTTCTTTTGTATTTTTGAGTATCTATCATTGCGGCTGATTTTAGATGGTTTTTCTTCCATAGGTGGTGTATAGTGTTCCCAATCTTTCGGAATTTGCAGGTAGTCAGCATAGGATCTAACAATTTGAATGATCATGCGATGGTCAAGGTTAAAATTCCCAAGCAATTTTTTTACCTTTCCAGAAGCTACAAACCTCTTTAAAAAATTATACTCTATGGGATTTTCCTTTTTAAATTCTGCCTCACAATAGGCTTTCTCTATCCTATTCACCATATCTAATAAATTCCATGCCCTCTCAATACGGAATTCGGTGAACAACCCGTTGGTAAGGGAATTGAGTTCAATTCTATTATCATCATCCAAACATGCGTAGAAGTATGTATCACTACCCAAGGTGGGAAATTATGATGGGGGCAACGGTCAAGCAAACCCCGAAATCTTGTATACCCCTCATGTAGGCTTTCTCCAGGTTTTCCTTTAAAATTTGTAATCATGCGTCTTGCGCCAAGAGTTTTTGTCCTAGGAAATAAATCAACTAAGAATAGAGAGGCTAGGCTCTCCCAGGAATTAGTAATCTTTGCAGAACTCTGAATATACCAAGAACGAGCCTCATCAATGAGGGTTTGGGAAAAGAGAGCAAACTTAACCTCATCCTCAGTTTGTATATTAAGATGGAAAGTCCCACAAATATCTTCGAAGAACCCTACATGCTAATATGGATCCTCCGTACCATCTCCTCCAAAATATTTTGCATGCAAAAGATCTAAAAGCATGGGGTTAATATCATACCCTCTTGGGTTATTGGATTTTAAATATGCGTCCATGGGCGGACCGGAATTCCTCACAGCTTCAAGCTGGATTATATGTTGGTACTCGCCCATAATGTATCACCTGAAACTAATAAACAACTTTAGTAAAACAATGAGTAAAATAAGTAACTAAGAATAAAGACCAAAAGAACTTAGCTCCCCGGCAATGGCGCCAGAAAATAGCTTGATGACTGCAAGTGCATAGATCAATTGTAGCTAGTTTCGAAGTAAAGATATCGAACCCATAGAGAGCTATTGGTTAAGGTCTTTATGCCCCTCGTTACTATCTACCAAAGAATACTTATAAGTTGTCTTTGATCTCAAGTAAAATGGTGTTTAAATTGTTCATGGTTGTTTGCAGAAAAGTAATTAAAACAAGTAAAAAAACACGTAACAAGATTGTATGAAAGCGTGGTTGAACTCAATAGGGCTAAAATGTTCTCGAGAATGTACGATACACCACTAGTATAGTACTATTATTATATGTAATCAAGATAACATAATTCTTATATCATGATATATGTGGAGAGAGCCCCATAATAAGATGTTCACGACAAGGCTTGTAGTACGCCACTTCGTTGAGCCAAGTGTGAGGTCACCTCTAAATAACCACTGCAATGCCTGAGAGCAATAACCCATACAGGCCACCGCAATTAAGGGTTTCCCCATGGATATCGTAATTAGCTTAGGGAGTCCCTATTAATCCACCTTTGACCATGTGGGTTATGAGTCGGCGCCAATCTGTCACGGGGCACTCCGGGTACGCTTCCACAACATGTCCAAAGGGTTTCTTCCTCCCTTTAGTCCCGAAGGCAAATGATACATGGTCGACTTTGCATATCATCTAAAGAGAGAAACCAAATATAAGTCATAATTATATCATAGACAAGAAAGTCATATGGACACAAGAATAGATCATCTTCATTACAAGTTCATAGTGGTGCTAGGGTTTCTCCATCTCCCAAGAACAAAGGAACTACTCACTCATGGAAGCAATCACCAACATCATCATAATCAAATGGATGGATTAAAGTACGGGTTTAGATCTAATGCAAACCACAATTGGATTGGTCATTACAAAGAGATCTAATAGATGAAAGATGGGGTAATGGTGGTGATGAAGATGCAGCGGTTGATGGTGAAGGGGATGATGTGTTGTCCTCCAATGATCTACGAAGCAAATAGGATTTTAGCCCAACCAAGTTCCTCCTTCAGATCCCTTTCGATTGTGGTATTTCATGGTTTCTGGTGGCTGTGAATGTCGGATCTGTCTCTCATCTTTGCCAGGAGAAACTATTTGACGAGGTAGTCCCAATGGCGCCTGGTACGAGCGGATGGTACGGGCGGGCTCCGGCCATACCAGTGGTTGTTATCGGTGCTGATACATCCTCCTTGTTTGTTATTTTTCCAGGTGTGAAGGTAAATTCGTAAAATAACTTTTATTGTTTAGAAATATCATATAATTACACAATATAACAGCTCTAATTGATATGTTCATCTATGACTCCATGATTTAGGATCCTGTTGAAACAAGAACGAAATAGCGCGTGGAGGCGCAGTGAAATACAAAAATCCCTACTCTATTTATGCAAAAAGAATAGGTAAAAATGCTTCAATTTTGGACGTATCACCCGTCAAGGCCCAGCTCGGCCATCGTACAACAGCAACAGCTAGCGGCGAAACCGGAGGTAGCAGCATGCGATTGGGCAGCTGCCTGCCCCACGACCCGTCTAGCTTGCACCCGGGTGGGCCTCCGCCGCGCGCCCGTGGCCCGCCAAGTCAGCGCCTAGGTGGGCCTCTGCCAACGTGTCTCGTGGCACCCAGCTCGCTTGTGCGCCCCGCATGGGCCGTGGTTGATCGGCCCGCAATGGAAGCTAGCGGTTGTAGTATGCCCCTCCCCCCGCGGTGGCTATTATCCACCGCTTACGTGGGTTTGGGCCAACCCCATTTGCTGTTTATTTTTTGTATGTTTTCTCTCCAATTTTCTTCTAGGTCAATTCCCTCTGGGATTTGGCCTTTAAATATTTATTTAGTATAAGTTAATTCAGAATTAACATATAATAAAGGCATATTATAAATTTCCATTTATCTGAAATTCCTTTCGGTCCTTTTCTTTCCTTCTTTCTCTGAACAACTTCGGATCTCTCCGGAACAATTCGGATTTCTCGCTCTTTCATGATTCCATCTTGCAGGAGGATCTCCAAGCGTCGTATCTCCCTTAAGCGTGTTTTCCTATGGTTCGGGAATGCTATAGACATGATATCTATCAATGATCAACAATGGGACCATGATGCCCATGTTGACCCCTATGCACTCCACGAATCACCATCGTGTCGAACCTAAAACGATATATCCAATTCACTTGTTCATGATACAAGACTTGTCCGAGATTCAGTCATCGGTATCACCATACCTTGTTCAATCTCGTTTCCAACAAGTATTATTTTACTCGTTCCCATGAAATACCATCCCCATGACCTAGTAATGTGTTGCGCAACATGGATGTAATTCACCGAGTGGGCCAAGTTGTATCTTCCTGTCACATAGGAGAACAAATCTCGATATTGAAGCATATTGCCTCTACATGCTCCTTCGGATAACCCAACATGCACATTTATGATCACCCAGTTATAGGTGGCGGTTGATACAGTCAAAGAAACCTCTGGTAACATTGATTAATAAGATATCATAGTCTAAGGATTAGAACAATCTGTTTCTGACAATTGTAATGTGAACTAAGTGATATGATCATGTTGCAACAATCATTGGTGGGAAATGTCCATCACATCATTCCAGATGATATGACTTCATTGTCAGTGACTTTTTTTAGACCATGATCAGGAAACCTTGATCATCGTTTGCCCAATAAACTAGTTGAATAGAGGCTACTAGGGACCTGGGTTTGTTTGTATACCACACCTGTATCAATGTTTCCGCTTGATATAGTTATAGCATGATATAAAAATATTATAAACTAATGAGATATGACAATAAAACCCTCTTATTATTTTCCTCTAGGACAAATCTCCTTCAGTAGGAAGGCTTGCCGGCTTTTGATGACAGTGTCGCTGTTCCCCAAGAATCATGGGATGCGGAGGCAACGGCTGTTACTAAAGCTTTGTCCTGCGCCAAGAGGCGGACTGAATTTTTGATGAAGCACAAGGGCCTGCGAGGATCTGACCTAGTCCACTGCTGGCTAGCTCGTCGGATTCAACCTCTGTAGCATCATGGGGACCGACTGATGCACACGATCACCACCAGCAGAAAACATAGCCTGAGGATTAGCCAGCTCTTGATTACCAACAAGGAATACGAGTCCCGGACCAGGTGGTTGATCAAGGAGCGGATAGACCAGAAAATTCCAGATGTCTCTCTAGACATGTTCACGGCATAGAACCCCTTGACCCTAGTAATATTTTCGACTGACTTCCCCTGTACTTATTAGTTTGTATGTTTTATTCGCAATACTGAGATAATCCATCTTTTAGCTTGCTAACCTCCCCGAGTTGGAGCTAGATCCTCTCGAGGGATATCCACCTGAATATCTAGTTTCTCAGGAAGATGAAGAACTGGAAGTACTTCCAGAAGTACTTACCAAGAAGCACAAAGCTCCGGTCGTGCAAGCTGGCCCACAAACTATGCGAGTTGTCAAGAAGTAAATTTCGTCCATCAAACCATGTATGTTTGTTTATGTTCTTTCCGGGTCATAATGATCTAGTTCTGTTATTATCTAGAGCTAAATCAATTATCAAAGAAAAAGGAAAGCCGAGAAAGGTTATGCGCCAGCATAAGCTAACCATTGTCTCGCCCGTTGCTGCGCCTCCAACTCCTACTCCGAACCCATCTTCAATGTCGGAGGATATTCCGTCTCCAGGTTTTGTATGAATATCATGCATAGATATCATGTGCATGATGTTTGAAATGTGATTGGGTGTTCATTGGAATTATTGTTTTATAGATTGTGAGTGTGCAAGCCCTATGATTGTAAGAAGTAGGTGAACATCCATAAACAATAAGGCAAGTTGAACTTTACCTTGTCCGTGTATGAGTACTTTACATGTGGAATTTTCCCTTTTTTATGTTACACTTACTATGTGAGCGTATATGTAATTTTGCTTGTATGATGTTACAGAAACCCGGATAGGATAGCCATATGGATATTCAACTTCATTATTGTGTGACCAATATTTGTGTCGAGAATGTTTGGCTATTCCAGATTAGAGATGTGGGTGAAAACCCAGGATAAGACCATAACTTAGTGAGACGGTGAGATTTGGATTGATATAGTGAGAGAATCGACCAGGAAGAATGGAGGAGCAGATTTTCTAGGATTGTGTGGCATGGTAAGGGCATGGAGTCTGACTTATTGACATGTTGAGCCGAGAGAGTGGATTGTGTGGCATGGCAGGGGCGTGGAGTCTGACTTATTTACATGTTGAGATGAGTAAGTTGATTGCATGGGTTGTGGAGTCTAACTTACTAACACATTGAGCTGGGTGGTGGGGTGAGATGCATGGTAGGGGTGTCGGTCTGACTTATTGACGTGTTGATAATAGGAGGGGTTGGACAAGTAGCACGGTAGGAACGTGGAGTCTGACTTAATGGCATGTTGAGCTTTTACCTTAAGGAGAAGCATGGACGATGTAGTGGACCGGACTTACTGATAGGTTTGGAGTAGTGGAGTGAGGAGTGATATGATAGGAGGTTTTGTACTTGACCTACATACCAGTAGAGAAGAAGAGTTGATTGATTTTTCCTTGTTGGATTTTTATATCATCTTAGTGACACTTTTTAATACATTCAAAGTATTAACCATTCATGGCTTCAACGTTTCATGTTGTAGGTTTCCCCGAAGATGGTTGAACTACAGTGTTAGGGTCGCGAGTCTCCACTCGGAAAGCTTTGCCTATGGCATTTGAATGGAGTTCCTTATCTTTTATTAATATTCCAATGTAGAAGTTTGTTTGTGAGGAGCTAGCCCTTCAACTATGCAATTTGTATGATACTAGGTTCTATTCTGGATCATTCGATGTAATAGAATTATGATCTTTGTTTCGTGATATTACATCCTGAATTGTGTGTGTTAGCTAGTCGATCTAGGGATTAGTGTAGAATTGCATACTCTAGCCAATGCAACCAAAAGACCGATATGATGGAAGAGACTAGGCAATACATTTATACTTCAACACTCCCCCTCACATCTGGACCCCTCAGGCCTAAACGTGGACCGAAAATGGGCTGCAATATTTTTATTTTATATTGCTCCAGCCGGATCTTAAACTCAAGACCACTTGGCTCTGATACCATGTACAACTGCATACTCAAGCAAATGCAACCAAAAAACCGATCTGATGGAAGAGACTAGACAATACATTTATACTTCAACAACTAGCACTAAATAGCATAGACACTTGGACCTCTACTGGGTAAGGTCACTTCAATGGGATTGCAAGCTTAAGATTTGCGCCGCTAGCTAGATTAAAGAAGCATTTGGTACAATTAGCACGATCCACAAAGTCATCTTACCTTTGCTTTTAGAAGCAAAGACTTTGTCTCATCTCATTAATTGAAGAAGAGAATTGCCCAGCTAGATAAAAACTGGACGAAAACCAATATGACCACCCTAGTCGGCTTACGTGACTCACAACAAATATACCACCCATATCGTCGAGAAGAGAACCCCACAAGATTGGCGGGGTTACACACAAAGTCATCTTACCACGGGCGGACGCACCGTCCCTTTTGCCTGGACGACTGCCCGGGCATCGGTCGCGCACGATGCTAGTGGACAGCGATTAGCTTAGGGAAAATACATGCACAAACACACAAACACCTTGTTGCCCGGGCTATACTGGCCAATTGTTTTGGCAGTTGGGCCATGCCACCACGCCAGCGCGTTATGGGCCACAATCGCTGGAATAGCTAGATTGCTGGAACTAGAATGTTACCAGTGGATTAAGAAAAAAACTATCGAGGCCATGCTCTATCGTTGCTCCAAGAATCCCCAATTCCCGAAGGAAACACTAGGCGTCCCCTGGATCGTCCTACTACACGATGTCCCAAAATAGCTCTCAATTCCTCTCTTCCTAAAACAAATCCTGGTTTTGCGACAAATATTACGGTTTTGCTACATTGTATAGAAAATAGAAAAAAGACTAACTCGTCGGAGATTTCGTTGGAGGTCTCGTCGGAGACTTTATAGAAAAAATTATGCTAATGTAGCAAAACACTATTTCACCGGAGACCTCGCCAGAGATATCACCAAGACTCTCGTCGAAGATCTCGTAGGAAATACTGTTTGCTATTGTAGCAAAACCACAAAACTTCCACGACGAGAAAATATTGTTTGCTATTATAGCAACACCTCGTACGACGCAGCGTCGTGGCATCTTGGCCGCCCGCGCCAGGACCTCAACTTCCACCACATCAACACTCGCGAGCAGTTGGAGACGCTGGCGCCGCCGCCGCGCCTTATCACGGACAAAGAGAAGCAGTGCCACCGCACACGGCTGCGGTGCCTCTACCACACCAAGGAAGAAGAGCGCACTAGGGCAGCGTAGGTGCGCCACTTCATGGAGGATGTCGACGCTACGGTTGACTTGTATGTGACGAGGAAGACGACTCGGGCAGTAAGGAGGGCCGACAAGGTAGCGCGCCAGGAGTTCATTTTCGTGCAGGAAGCCGGTCCGTCGACGATCGATGACAACGACGAGCGTTGGCTCGACCTCTTCTCCTCTACCTCCGGCCAGAGCTCGATCGACGACGACGATGACGAGTTTTAGTCTATTTTTTTCGTCTATTGTATAAACTATGAACTATGTAATATATTTTATTTCTAGTCCATTTATTTGGTTTGTTTGATCGTCGGTTTTACACACTTTTGTAAAAAAAAAATGTCTTCGCGGTGCTGTTTTTGTTGCAGCGCTGAGCGCCCTTGTGCAGCTGCAGCCTTCAGCACACGCTCAAATCGCCAAAAACGCCCTGTAAATTAGTTTTAGCGCGCCTCTTTTACAGCGCCTATTGGAGATACTCAGCTTGCCCAGGCTTTGAAATTTTCCTGGTTCCGCCTTTGCTTACCACTGAGGCCTTCACTGCAACACAAGCATGAAGCCTCCGTCACTGGATTCTCAATCTGATTTGGTCTATTTTGCTCCATTATTGCTTGGTCATGGAATGAATTCGGAGTGGTTTCCCGTTTTGAAAATAATAAAATAAAATAGTTTGAACAGCACGGCTACTCGGTGTATCCGAAGCTGACTGAAGCAGCAAAGCCGGATAAGAAAAACTATATGCATGATGTACAAACGATACTGTCACTAGTGGAAACAAGGTCTCTTGTCCCGGTTTGTAAGGGGATTTAGTCTCGGTTGCGCAATTGAGACGAGGCAATCGGTATTAAAGGCTCACCCTATGAACCGGGATCTATGTTTCTCTGCCGCGGCAGCACTTTGGGCATTTTTTTGCCGCGGCAGAGAATTTATTTTGTATTTTTATATTTATTTACTTCCTTTTTATTTTGTGTTTGCACTTAGCAATGAACAAACTATTATATTACACAACATCGTCATGAATATACAAATCAAAGTATCGAACATACGGTACACGAGTTTCGTGCATATATACAATATAATGTCTTTACGATCCATATTCCACTATCAACATCTCCCGATAGCATTCTTCTTTTGGATCTAGGACCTCTGCATCTAAGAATCTCACAATTTCCTTTTAAATTACTCGTACGCGATTCTTTGGTAGAAGATCGTCCCGCATCCGTTCGATTTAATTTAAAGAAGGAGTCAACATATATGAATGAAACTAATTAAACACAATTGATGGTAATAAAATAAAATTGTGAACATTGTTTACGTACTCGAAGTTGTTCTAAATATCTGCCCGTTCACAGGTCGTCTGACGAATGAACTCGAAAACATAGTATCCACATAAATTATTTCCGTCTTACTGCCTCAGGCACTTTACGAGAACAGACTTCAATCAAAACAATAATTAAGCATGATAATGGTATCGAAATTAGAATCAAAGATATGCGCGAATCTAGCTAGTAGTACTTACATCTAGTGGTTTAAATGTAAGCTCCTCTTTCCATTCACCCTTAGCCTTGTTGGTAAATCGTTTCCAAGCTCTACCCGGCAAAGAAAATAAATAAAATGAGTTATTAATTATTTGATATTAGGAAATGAACAAAAGTTGTTAATATAGTGTCATAATGATTGAAATTACCGCTAGAGCATTTCCTGCATATCCGCCCACTTCGTAAGGGGTTTACGCTTCGAGTCCATGACTTGTACTACTCCTTTATCAGGTTGAATGATTAGCAGAATATAGTGAAAGTTGCGCACGTATAACTCATTAATTATACACTTAACATCGAGTATCTGAAATAGAATGTGTACAATACAATAACACTCATTCAAAGTTTAAGGTAATAGTATTTCCCTTTTGGTTTCTTAAAACCTTAATGCCTTTACAATTTTATCCTCTGTATCTTTGGGAGATAGTTGGACATTATGTTTATGAACCCAATATGGATTAATAAACCCAATGTCATAGATTTGTCCTCTTTTATATTGGAGAATCTTCATTCTGCATAATATAGTGAGTATGATTATACATACAATAAACAAGGTGAGCTAGCTAGAGACTTAATTACGGAAATAATACTTACAAACAATAGGCACTGGTGATTGCTTTGTCGATGACGTTTTGATTGTATAATTGAAATAGTTTATCAAAGTCAATCATTATGTTGGCATCTCCATATCTGTAATGCCCGTTTCTAACTACCAGCACTATCCATTTTTCCCGGTCTTTGAGGCTTGCATGTATCACTAATGCAATCTCCGCATTTTTGTTGGTAGATGATTGACCTCCTCAGGTTTGACGAGAGGTTTCCCGTGCTGATATTTATATAATTCATCAGCCACAGGGAATTCTACGTATTGAGCAATAGTCAAACCATGAGTAGCGACCGCTTCTCCGTATATTACAACAAACTCCGGATCATACTGCTCGACCACACCTTTGCTCGACTCCACCTTGGTATCAAAAATCACCTTGAGCGGGGCCATGATTGGTTTTTCTATCTCCAAGCTAGGAACTGATTTCCCGCTTGCACTACTACTTTTAGACCGCACCTTTGACTCATGTGACTTGAGAATAGAGCGGTCATAGTCCGATGATAGCCTTGGCTCGGGTTGATGAAGGGTCTTCAGTATTTTTTGCACTTTGCCTTTTTCTTCTTCGGTGCTCGGGAACTCTGGCTCTTTCAGGCGCTTTCGGTTATCAAACCACTGTTTCGTTTGGGCCTTTGCGATCACCTCATTCTCGTCTGGAGTATAGTCGTAAGGTCTCATGGGAGGAATTTGATACTTTTGGGAGGGGCTCGAGTCGATGTTTCAGTGATCGGTTATCACTCCCTAGAGTAGTGGTGGTACTCTTCCGCTTTTGGCCCTAAGCCTTAGTGGGATGAGACGGCTGCGCTGGAGACGGGTGTAAGGTCGACGACTCTCGATCAACACCTTTAGTCCCGGTTTGTATTACAAATCGGGACGAATACTCCCTTACGAACCGGGACGAATGTCCCCCGGCTGCCGTGCGATGCTCCGGCCGCTCGAACCAGGACGAATGCTAGCATTAGTCCCGGTTCGTGGCGCGACCAGAAACAAAGCTCTGGGGCACTCCTGAACGAAAGGCTCTTTTTCTACTAGTGTGCCCATGGCCAGCTGTTCTAGCTATGTTGATAGATATGCACGAGAAGCTTTACACGGTGTATGGTCGGCGACTCTCGATCCTTTTGTAGCATGACATCAGCAAGTAACTCAACCCGAACCCTTCAAACATTGACAACACACCACCCCTGCACATGAACCTATACAGGAATTTCGCTGTGGATGTGCGCCCAAAGCGGTGCCTTTGAAGCAGTGATTTCCATGAAAGGGGCAAAAGTAAAGGGGAGAGGTGAAAGGAAAAGGAAACGAAGGAAACAGTCCAAGATGGAAGTGGGCAAACTTCCTTTTTGTCTTAAGAGAGGTTGATCATGCGTGCATGGTGTGGCCAAATGCCTATGTTTCTCTTCTTCTTGCTACGGTTGCTGCTGGAAGAAGATGGCTGATGACCATCATGCACGGATCATTTGCCCAAAAGGAGAGAGTCTTTGCATGCATGTTCCTGGAGACGCTGATGATCAGATAGCAGCATTATCATTTGTATTTGGAGTATACTAGTATAGTCGTCGTAGTAGTATTGTGGTAGCTAGTGGAGAGCACAAGGACCCAAAAAAGCTGACCTAGGTAGAGCTTGCATTGCATACATGGTGTGGGCAGGCCTCTGCTCTGTGCCCTGACATGCTCCATGTCTCCCAGACTTTTTTCTCCCGCATAAAGCAAACCCACACACTCCATGTAGCACTTGGATGCACTTGTTGGATCTTGCGCCATCTTTCTTTCTTTTACACTTCCATTTTTTTTAACCATGGCGCAGCAAAAGCTAGTACTGCATAAAAGTCTGATTTCGCATGCTACTCTCAGTTATCCCCCATAACTTTGTCCAGCATAGGGTACCCCCTTGGTTAACTAATTGAGTTAGGACCATCGGTGCAACGTATTTCAATTCGATCATATGTACTCCTTCCGTTTCAAAATATAAGATGTTTTAATTTTGTAAAAAAAGTTTACCTAGACCCCTTTTAGTGTAGATTCACTCTAAATCTATATGAACCTACACACTAAAAGGGATCTATATACACTCCATTCACAAAGCTAAAACATCTTATATTTTAAAACAGAGGGAGTAGCTGTCAGGAAGAGTCGTGCGAAAAGTGTGTCACCGGACCTGGCCGAGAGCACCGGCCACAGGTTGCACACTTGCATGTCAGCAACATCTCAGTAGTTGCACCAAAACGCCGGTTCCACAACACCGTACTTGGAAACACTAGTCCACCGTGTTAGAATACGTGCACGGTACAATTTTAAAGACTCCCCCTCCCTCTTTGTATATTATTATATACCACCCCATGAAAGTCATGCCAATACAATAACAAAATATTATAGTTATATATTTTACATGGTATTAAGCAACGTCAATCCGAACAACAGCGCGCGTGTCATCACTTACATCCACAACACTCTCTTGTAACTACGGTAGGGAAGAGCCACTAGACGGGACACAGTCACCACCCTAGCTGCCGGACCTTGATCATTAGATACACAGTTAACAAGGTGGAGAAGAGATCAAAGCACAAGACTTTAAATTCAGTCGCGATTCATCCGCTTCACTCCAGCTCCAATTGCGGGGATGTTAAAATACGTGTACAATACAATTTAGAGATAGACTAAGATTTAAATTCAACTCTCTTCCCTCCTAGCAGCTCTTTATATACCACATGCATGAGGATCATGACATTAGAATAACAAAACATTATGGTTCCATATTTTACACCGGTGCTATAGTAGCTATAGCCACTTTTGATTGGACACGAAGGGATAATCTGACACTTGCACATATACAAGTATTAGAGCCCATTTGATTCAAAATGCTACTAGTATTTTCAAAGAACTTTGGGTATATATTTCAACTTATAAGGCTCTTCAAACTCGAAGTGTACTAAAGTGTTTTTTCCTACTTACTACCCTTTTCTCTGTTTTGAAAATCCTAGGGATCAACAGGCCCTTTTGTACTGCGTATGCAAACGTTGACACGCGAGGAAAGAAAGAGAGAGAGAAAGAAGGGTGAGGCGCGTGCATGGACGACGTCGTCTGCGAGCCGCACATCCTCTGGGACGAACACGTGCGGTGCGCGCATGGCTCCTAACATTAGGATCTCCCCAGATATCCGATGGCTGACAAAGGCCTGCATATGGTGATGTCATCTCCTCCCCGAAAGCGGGCATGCAGCTTTAGGCCTTTACCCCATCCTATGCATGTAGCAGCAGCTGACTGCTGCAGACGCGCGCTGGCGGGCGATGATCTCCTCCTCATGCGGTACGGTGGTGCCGCAGTCCGGCCGTTAGCTAGCGATTCTTTCGGCCGGCCGCCCAGCTGGGCCGGGTCACCTCACGGCTCACCTCACCACGTACTACTAGTAGTAGTCCTCCACATCTTTTTCTCGCCACTATGGTATGTTTCTCTAGGAGAACGCAAGCCCGGCGCCAGCGAGCAGAGATCCCCAGGAAACATCAAAATCATGCGTCTTTTTTGCTCTGCCCTCTGCTCCTCTGCCCCTGCGAGGGGTCAATTTTTGCCGCTTTGATCGATGCAAAGCTAGCTAGATGACTGCGAGTGTGAGTGAGGGAGCGCCTGAGTTAACAGCTTGGGGCAATGTAATCTCTACCAGTTTGGGCAACCATATACTACTACCACCATATGCATCCTACCAGTGTATTCATTTAAAATGCTTAATGATCATGATTCAGTCATCCAGATTAGTTGACTTAGATTTGTCTACGTTCGATTGTATCTAGGCATAATTTAATATTAGATACATCCGTATTTTGACAAATTTGAGTCAACTAATTTGAGCCCGAGGGAATACATGACTTGAGATTCATGCGATCGAGGCCGCGATGTTGGAATTGGTCTGATCTGCGACAGTCGCAACACGATCAACTTGGCTCGAATCAGTCCGGCGAGACGAGCAGAACTATATGAGGCACTCACAAACGTAGAAGCTAACTATTTCCGGCTAGGTTGCTTTTCTAGCTAATTTAGCAGCTCACGTACGGAATCACAAATCGATGGCAGATTGGATAGCTAGAGGCCCATATCGAGCCTCCGGTAAATCTTTCTTTATTTCTTCTATCTCGGTGTGTCTTACAAAGACCAAGGGTACACGTATATATATATATAATAGGATTTAGCCTAACCGATTATAGATAGGAGTCCTAACCTGATATATGGACGACCTCTACTCGTATACACATAGGTATACTAGCAGTTCTACTCGGATACGAACATCAATATGTGACGGACATGTGATTATCTAACAATCACCCCTAATCACGATGTGCTCTTCAACATCCACCTGGATCCCAAATACACCAGCTGCTCCTCGCGGGCGTCATCCACGGCGTTACTTTTGCCGCTCCCTTCCTCAGCACCCATGTCACCGATTTTGCTTTTGTTGGCTTCTCTATGGTTTCACACCGACAACCATTTTTGTCTGCGCCCTTCTCCACGCCTTCACGCCGACTGTCCTTTTTGTCCGCGCCTTGAGACATTATACTTGGTTCGATGAAGTATTTTCTCATCAATGCTTCGCATATTTGATCTGCTGCTTGCCGATACTCTTGGATACAGTAGAACAAATATGTAGGAGCTAGCTCATGTTGGTTGACTAGCAAAGCTAGTTTCCTTCCGTGACTAGCAATTCTGACTTCTACCTGCTCCTGACCAACACCATCTTCTGGCTCGTCTGGATTAACAAGGCACAACTTGCCTACCTGTAGCGATTCGTCTTTTCCATTTGAATCCCTTTCTGGAATGTTTCCTTCTAGCTTCTCTATACCATGTGAAAAGCCTCTTGATGGATCTACACCCCCTATTGTTGGGTCTTCTCCATCTGTCTGGCCTGTTTGTTAGGCTCGCTTCAACTCGCCCTCCTCCTCTAATTGCTAGGCAAACAAGTGCAGGTATCGCTGCACATGCATCTGTGCGCCCTTCCAGTTCCATTTCTTCTAGCCACAGACTAGTCTTTTCTTCAAACTCTTTGTCTTATGGGAGAATCACTAGTGCTTCTGGCCAGGTGTCCATGCCTGGAGCACCTCCTAGGCCTTCAACGCCTTCTCGGCCTGAACTTGCTGACAAGGACAAGCTTGGTTGATCCATATTTTCTTCATACTCAAGATCCCACGTGACGTAAAAAGTTGGATATTCGGGTTCGTTGTAGCCCCAATTCCATGACTCGCCTTCCTCAAAGATTACGTCGCCCCTTACAACCACCTTATTGGTATAAGGATTGCACATACGGTATGTCTTTGATCCTTCATAGGCTGTCATGATCATTGGAGTCCTCAGATTCGCCAATTTACTCTTATGGTCGGACTCCGTCTTGACATGCGCCACGCAGCCAAAAGTGCGAAGATGATCAACCGAGGGTATCCATCCGTACCATGCTACATACGACGCTCTACTAACTCCACTCTCAGTTGGCTCCATGTTCAACAAATACACAACCCTATTGACTGCCTCACCCCAGAATTTTCCTGGCAAGCCTTTACTCTTCATCATGCTTCGTGCCATGGTCAACACAGTTTGATGCAGCTCACGGATGTCTACGCACGCTTCTATTCTTGTTGACAGTGTTGGGCCTCCAAGTGCATAGGTTTGTAGAACAGCAGCAAATTTCCCTTAAGTGGATCACCCAAGGTTTATCGAACTCAGGGAGGAAGTGGTCAAAGGTATCCCTCTCAAGCAACCATGCAATCAAGATACAAGAAGTCTCTTGTGTCCCCAACACACCCAATACACTTGTCAGGTGTATATGTGCACTAGTTCAGCGAATAGATAGTGAAATACAAATAATATGGATGATTATAAGTGGTAATTGCAATCTGAAATAAAAGTGGCAGAAAGCAAACATGTAACATAACTGATTGTAAATGGTGTTCCAATGCTTAGAAAAAAGGCCTAGGGATCATACTTTCACTAGTGGACACTCTCATATAAATATCTTCCCTATTATGATGCTACCTTGAACTACTCTCCGGTTGGACGATGTAGGGCTATAACAGCACGCCTTAGAGTTCGCATTCCCCATCTAGATAACCCCACACTGTCACCTTGAGTGCTAGATTGTTCCAACAAACACCACAATCTCATAGAGACATCCAACTCAAATTATACTCATGATAAGTATTTATATAACCTTAGCCAAAGTGCCACATGGTGTGCACACTGTCAACTTCACACACGTGGGGATAAGCAGAGATTAATTAAAGCACTTGAGTAGCAGAATAGATCTATATTACAAAGCTCATGACCTCAATAAGATCACGCATAGAGAGAGAGATGAACACATAGCTACTTGTAGAGCCCTTATCCTCGAGAGAGAACCACTCCCTCCTCATCATGGGAGTCAGCAACGGCGATGGAGATGGTGGTGGAGTGGATAGAGATGGATCTGGGGGCACTTCCCTATCCCGGCAGGGTGCCGGATTAGAGACTTCTATCCCTGAATCTCCTCTTCGGTGGCAGCGGCGCTACGGAACTTTTCGGGGAATTCTGATCTTGTCCTTAGGGTTTTCGTCCTAGAGGCTTTTATAGGCGGAAGGACAATGTCGGTGGGCGCCCGAGGGGCCCACACCACCTCCTGGCGCGGCCTGGGCTGGCCCGCGCCACCAAGTCGTATGTCCACCTCGTGGCCCCTCTCCATCTCGTCTTCTGGCTCCGTGAGTCTTCTGGTAAAATATTGACTTTGGTTTTTGTCCGGTCCAATTCCGAGAATATTTCTTTTCCAGCTTTTCTGAAACCAAAAACAACAGAAAATAGGCAACTAGCACTGTGGCATCTTGCTAATAGGTTAGTTCCAGAAAATGTATAAAAATACCTCAAAGTGTGAACAAAACATAAGAAAGTGGATACTAAACAAGCATGGAACATCAAAAATTATAGATATGTTTACGACATATCAACATCCCCAAGCTTAACTCCTGCTCTTCCTCAAGTAGGTAAGTGATAAAAAAGAATAATTTTTAAGGTGACATGCACCATCACAATCTTGATCAAGGTATTTGTAAAACATTGATAGTTGGGATCATAGTACAACATAGCATGAAAGATATAGTTCTAACAATAAAACATAGCAACTATGTTGTAGCATGAAAAGTTACAAACAAAAGATTCATGAATGACAATGCTTTGAAAGACGTTTGCTTGTTTCACATATAGATAACATAATGAGAATGATATTCAGCTTGTCCCTCATGGTGTAGCAAAACATAAATGCATAGGACACCTTCAATGTTCATAAGGGTGACTAAATACAAATAGTTTAAGAACAAGAAATATCAAAGTTATGAATCAATCAACAAGTTTTGGGACAATGCACATTAAACTAAGAATGACCACTATGCTCTCTCAATAGGTGCATAAAGATAGAAGATGGAGACTCAACATAAAAGTAAAAGAAAGGCCCTCACAGAAGGAAGCAGGTATTCAAGTTTCATAAAGAGCTTCCAAAAATTATGGTAATTATTAGCTTTCAGCTCTCATTGCCCCTATCATAAGCATATTTAGGTGATTAAGGTTAAAGTGAAAAAATATGAGGATATGTCTGACAAGTTATAAGCTGAAAATCTCATGCCCCTTGCTTACGAGTACCGAACCTCATGCTACTCAACTTTAGTCACAAGTAAGTTCTTTTTATTGTAAGTACATGCGTATCATAGAGAACCGCCAACTGGTTATCCCTTGCTCCATGATATAGGAGCTTTCCCATATCAAAATGACAAGGCAACAGACAATGAACATCTCAACGATCCTTTTATTTTCTATTTGCATAGGTTTTTTTCTATTTTTTCTTTTTCTTTTTATTGAGGATGCTTCACAGATATCTCGATATGGTTATGCTGCAAGTTTTCACCATGATCAGGCATGGCTTAGGCTAGCCGCCCAGGCGTTTCTCTAACACATATACAAACTCCATGAGCTTTACAAGCTCCCCTTTTATTTCACACCGCCGGGGTCCATAAGCAAAAGAACATGATATCAACTAAATAAATTGCAATGTTGAAAGCGTTCCCCATGGTAACATGGTTCTGCTAATTCACAACTTACAAAGCGCAAGCATATACGCAACATAGATGGGCACAATGGTTCAAGTTTATTAAGTGCAAGAAAGTAAAGTGTGCCATCAAGTTTGTGAGAGCTTTAATTCGGAAGGTAGATAAAAACATGAATATACTTGGAATAACAATAATGCTAATAGGTAGGTATGGTGGACTCTTTGGAATAACTTGGTTTTATTTGGAGTTGGATGCATGAGGGGAACTCATACTTGGTACATGTGGAGGCTAGCAAAAGACTGGGAGTGACCAACTAAGAGAGCAATAATGGCCATAATCATGCAAAGCAACGAAATATTATTAATTAAACCATAAAGTGATATTACAAGTCGAAAACTAAATGATCATAGAGGCTATGGTGACTTGGTATAGTATTAACATGGTGTGAGCATGCGCCAAGTCAACTCAAATAAAGCATCAAAGGAGAGTACCACAATATTATGCTTTTGTATGCTAAAACAATGAATGATTCTTTCAAGGCACATTAAGCAATCTCAATTGTTTGTAACAAGTCATGCTATAGCAATAATCACTAAGCATAAATTCATAGCAATATCAAACATGACATGATAAACTCTAGGCCACAGTTAGAAGAATCTCCTTTTATACCACTATACGTATGAAACTTCCTACTCTTTTCCAACACCAATCGAACTAAAGCTAAACGCAGTGCTAGCAAAGGAGAACACTCACAAAACAATAAGAGTGAAAACTAGAGTATTCTAGGCAATGAATAATAGGGTGTGTCTCTCTCGAGAAGAAGTGTGTTGGGATCCAACCAACTTATTGCGGCAAAGAAAGCAAAAGAAAACTAAAAACCAATACGCCCCAAGAACAACACATAGTGCATAAGGTAATAAAAATAAAGTGTCTTGAAAGAAGCCCTGAGATTATTGATAAAGAAGGGGATGACTTGGGCATCCCCAAGCTTTGACGCTTGTACTTATTGAATATTTCTTGGGGTGACACGGGTGGTATCCCCAAGCTTGAGCTTTTGTCCATACTTCATCTCATCACATTATTCTTTCCTACACTTGAAAATTTCCTTCATACAAAACTTCACTCAATCTTCATTAGCAACATTAGTGTATTCAAGATAATAATTCTTTGGGTTTAGTTTCAACATAAGTAAAACTTCCATTAAAACACAAGCTACTGTAGAAATTTCTTCTAAAATCCAAGTGATCAAAGAGAAAGAGATTAAGAGGCAAATGCAAATAATGGCAGAAATCTGTCAAAACAGACCAGTAGGTAAAAACCGATTTTTTAGAAGACCTTCTATTGCTCAAATCGAAAAGTATTGAACTAACGAAAGTTGGGTAATAACCTAGGGCATAAGAACGAAAAATTACAGCTCAATCCGACGTACTAAGATTTTTCACGATGTTTTATAGTGAAGCACTGAAATCTATCTCGGGACAACAACTTTCCTAAGTCTTACTTCTCTCTCATTAGAGATTATTCTTGGCACAAAAACCACACAAAATGGATAAGGAGAGGTTATTACGAGGCAAGAACTTCCAAGACTCAATAAAACAAAAATAAACTGAAAGTAAAAATATAATGGGTTGTCTCCCAAAAGCTCTTTCTTTATAGCCATTAAGATAGGCATGATAGTTTCGATGATGCTCACATAAAAAATATAAATTGAAGTAAAAAAGAGAGCATCAAGAAGCAAATATAGAGCCAATTTAAGTCTAACCCACTTCCTATGAAAAATAATCTTGTAAAGAAAAAAGTCATGAAAGCACAAAGCAACAAGCATACGAAAGCAAAACAAGTGCAACTTCAAAAATTTCAACATAAAGAGGGGAAACTTAATATTATTGAGACACATAAAACCATGTTTCCCTCTCACATAATAACTTTCTATAGCATCATGAATAAAATTAACAATATAATTATCACATAAAACATTCTTATCATGAGCCACATGCATAAAATAATTAATACTCCCCACATAAACATAGTCATTCTTATTAATTGTAGTGGGAGCAAATTCAACAAAATAGCTATCATTATTATTCTCATCACCATAATCATCAAATATAGAAGGCATATTGTAATCATAATTAATTTTCTCCTCAATAGTAGGTCGACTGAAAATATCATATTCATTATTGTAATCATCATATATTGGAAGTATAGTATCATCATAAGCAATAGAATAGTTATCTTCCAAAGTGTGTTCATTTGTAAACATATCATCATTGGAAGGAACATGGATAGTACTAATAGTGCAGAAATTATTAACATCATCATTTTAGAATTGGTACCAAAGAGATTTTCAATATCAAAAGTAGTGTGCTTTTCCCAATCATGATCACTGCTATAGGTAATAGGCATAGGAACATCATCGAGTTCAGACTCATCAAAAACTATAATAGGAGCAACATGCTTAGGGAAAATATCGTTTCCTCTCTCCTTTTACTCCTCCTTTTCTTATTTTTCTTCTTCTCTTTAGGAGGGAGAGGCTTGAAAGGAAGCTTCTCCATATACCCAATTTATTCTTAGAGACAATAGAAGAAACTTTGGAGGATTCCTCCTTTTCATTAATAAGAACAAAGCACATATTAGTCCTGTCATATTCTGGTAAAACCTCATCTTCTATAATATTTTGTATGTAACTATTTGTGTGGAAATCAACACAATAAAGATGACAACCATGCATGACGCTATTCATATCAAAAGCACTCATATCTACCAAAGAGGTTTTTCTTGATAACTCTTCACACCCCAAAAATAATGTAAGTTCATCATGCTGATTAGGAGTGATCATATGTTATCACAATACAAACTTAATGTAGTCATTGGATTAGAAGGTCTATTATTATGGCCTGAGCATTGAAAATTGAAATGACCCACTTCAAAGCAAAGTTCACAAGTAAAAGGATAGAGGGCACAAACTTTTTACCAAGATCATTTAGAGCCATATGCCACGTTCTAGTTTTTTCATTCCTGTGGGTGATACAATATTCTTCTTCAATTTGGTTCTTTTCACAAAGTCTATGTATTTCACAAAAATTAACATGCTTATAAGAAATAGTACTTTCAGAGGTTTGAGGGTGTTTATTGCTATCATTAACAACAACTTCATTTTTCATGGAAGTGTCTTTAAAAGGTTCATGATACATGTCCCATTTTTATTTAGGAGCATTAATATGAGAAGCAAAGGCTCTACAAAAATCAATAAGAATTTTAGGATCAAGACCATATTTAGCACTAAGCTCTTGAAAATCAGCAGTTTCAGCGAAAGACTTAATGCAATCATACTCATAGTTTATACCTGGTTCTTTACCTTTGTTATTATCCCAATCTTCGGTATTTCTTTGGATTGTTTCAAGAATATCCCACTTAGCTTTGACCTCCTTACTTGTGAAGGATCTCTCTAAACAGGTATCTAGATAGTCCTTGTAATGTCCTGAAAGCCTTGCATAAAAATTATTAATAACAATATTACTGGGGATCTCATGAATGGGACATTTGAGCATTAGTGACTTCAATATCCCCCATGCTTGGGCAATACTTTCTCCATCATGAGGATGAAAATTATAAATATAATTCCTATATTTATGAATTTCATGAGGAGGATAAAATTTAGAGTAAAAGAGAGATTCAAGTTCCTCCCACTCCGAATGATGAGG
This sequence comes from Avena eriantha, assembly GCA_910589775.1. Taxonomy (NCBI): domain Eukaryota; kingdom Viridiplantae; phylum Streptophyta; class Magnoliopsida; order Poales; family Poaceae; genus Avena; species Avena eriantha. The sequence continues at coordinate 412,412,132 of OU342741.1, forward strand.
ATCGTCTAGTAGCTCATACCACTTCCTTGCTTTGCCCTTAAGTGATAAAGAGAATAGATTTCTCTTAACTTGGTTCATTGAAATACCTGAACACTTGAACAACTAGCATAATTCATGTATAAAGAGTAAATGATCACCAGGATAGACAGTTCCATCTCCAAATAGCAGTTATTCATAACATTTCAACAATTTCCATAGGTATTTCAAATGGGACGCTTTTAGTATGTGGATTTAAAATATCACAAGTATCATTAGAATTACCACATATAGGACATAAAGTATCATCAGAGCAAATTTTGTTTTTTAAAGCCGGGAAACTAAAAAGATCATTTTCATAAAAACTAACTTCCCTAAGCTTCGACATTTCCATAACATTAGTAACAAAGGTATTCAAAAAAATCATACTAATAACATTGTTAGTAGCATGCAAAGAAAGTTCCATGGGTTTTTTAATTTTCTTTTTAGACCATTCATGTTCTACCTTAGGAAAAATACTAAAAAGCTCTCTATTTTTTTGTTATTTTCCATTAAGCCTAACTAGTGAAAATAAAAACAAGAAACAAAAAAAAATTGCAGAATCTAAAGGAAATAACTTCGAGCACTAACACACTAGCTACAATACTAGAAGATAGCTTAGTAGCCAGAGGATGTGAGTACCTTTTACCTTACCTCCCCGGAAACGACGCTAGAAAATAGCTTGATGCCTACGCACGCTTCTATTCTTGTAGACAGTGTTGGGCCTCCAAGTGCAGAGGTTTGTAGAACAGCAGCAAATTTCCCTTAAGTGGATCACCCAAGGTTTATCGAACTTAGGGAGGAGGTGGTCAAAGGTATTCCTCTCAAGCAACCCTGCAATCAAGATACAAGAAGTCTCTTGTGTCCCCAACACACCTAATAGACTTGTCAGGTGTATAGGTGCACTAGTTCGGCGAAGAGATAGTGAAATACAAGTAATATGGATGATTATAAGTGGTAATTGCAATCTGAATAAAAGTGACAGCAAGCAAACATGTAACATAACTGATTGTAAATGGTGTTTCAATGCCTAGAAACAAGGCCTAGGGATCATACTTTCACTGGTGGACACTCTCATATAAATATATTCCCTTCATGATGCTACCCTGAACTACTCTCCGGTTGGACGATGTAGGGCTATAACAACACACCTCAAAGTTTGCATTCCCCATCTAGATAACCCCACACTATCACCTTGAGTGCTAGATGGTTCCAATAAATAGCACAATCTCATAGAGACATCCGACTCAAATTATACTCATGGTAAGTATTTGTATAACCTTATCCAAAGTGCCACACGGTGTGCACACTGTCAACTTCACACGCGTGGAGATAAGTAGAGAGTAATTAAAGCACTTGAGTAGCAGAATAGATCTATGTTACAAAGCTCATGATCTCAATAAGATCACGCATAGAGAGAGATGAACACATAGCTACTTGTAGAGCCCTTAGCCTCGAGAGAGAACTACTACCTCCTCATCATGGGAGTCAGCAACGGCGATAGAGATGGTGGTGGAGTCGATGGAGATGGATCCGGGGTGCCGGAATAGAGACTTCTATCCCCCGAATCTCCTCTTCGGTGGAAGCGGCCCTGTGGAACTTTTCGTGGAATTCGGATCTCATCCTTAGGGTTTTTGTCCCGGGAGGCTTTTATAGGCGGAAGGGCAAGGTCGGTGGGCGCCCGAGGGGCCCACAATACCCCGTGGCGTGGCCAGGGCTGGCCCACGCCACCAGGTGGTGTGGCCACCTCGTGGCCCCTCTCCGTATCGTCTTCTAGCTTCGTGAGTCTTCTGGTAAATTATTGACTTTGGCTTTTGTCCGGTCCAATTCCGAGAATATTTCTTTTCCAGCTTTTCTGAAACCAGAAACAACAGAAAACAGGCAACTGACACCGTGGAATCTTGTTAATAGGTTAGTTCCAGAAAATATATAAAAATATCTGAAAGTCTGAACAAAACATAAGAAAGTAGATACTAAACAATCATGGAACATCAAAAATTATAGATACGTTTATGACGTATCACTCACCCTCTTAATCAATATGTAGGGCTCTTATCTTCGCCTCCACCTTGAACTCTTCGGCTTCCTTTATCTTCTTGAATGCTTGTTGAGCTTGATCCTTACTTTTTAGCAACACAATCCACATGTATTTACTATGATCATCCACCACAAGCATGAAGAACTTATTGCCGGACGAAGTTACGGGTGAAATTCCAATGCATAGATCGCCATGAACAAGTTCCGAGGCTTCACTTGCCTCAAACGTGGCTTCACATGGAAACAGGGCACTCCGTTCCTCGTGATCCACACACGGTAGATCGTGATCCACTTCTGCCACAATCTCCGTAGATGGTGATGGAGGATCCTCCTCATCCTTCAGTTCAGTTACTTCAAGCATCAGCATCATCGGTCCATCATCTCCTTCCTGGGTGATGAGAGCCCTCTGCTTTTCCTTTGGTGGTTTCCGGCAATCAGCCTTGAAGTGACCGAGCTCGCCGTAGTTATGACACCTTACTTTTTTTTATGTCAAACTTCATCCGCAGCAGGGCGTCATCTTCATCCTCCTGCCCCGCGATGTACTTTTTCGCTGGGCGTTGTTTCTCCTTGCTGCTCGTGGAGCCTCCTTGCTTTTCTTTTGAAAGAGTCATCCACTGCTGCTTCGCGATCATCAGGTGCTCAACCTATTCTAGATCACCAAAGCTGATCCGAATTCTCTCGTCGTGTGCCTTGAATCTTCCAACGAGATCCTCAACCGTCAGAGTATTCAGGTCGAGACATTGTTCGGTCAATGTGACGATCTGCATGTAGCACGCCGGTGCCGCACGCAGGAACCTTTTGGTGTTCTTGACCTCTTCCAATCTCTCGCCATATCCCCTGATTGTGTTGACGAGGGTAACGAAACGGGCGGCAAACTGATCAACCGTCTCGCTCTCCTCCATCTTCAGATCTTCATAACTATTGTCAAAGTTTGAAGATGCGCTTCCTTCACGCCGGCATGACCTTGGTGCAAGATCTTGATCGTCACTCATGCATACTTCGCTTATTTCTTTCCGACGAGGTGCTGCATCACGTCCTTCGGCACGACGGAATAGAGCGCCATTAGCGCTTGGCGGTCCCTCCGGTACTTCGCACCTCCCTTGACGTACTCGTCGCCTCCTGGATCGACGGCCTCCCAAACCTCCTGAGCCTTCATGGCCACCTCCATGTTGAGTGCCCATAGCCCATAGTCCTTGCGATCGAGGCGCGGATACAAAGCCGCCCCCACCGTCTCTGTCACCGGTGTTGATGCCGAGCTCTCGCCAAACTTCACCATCACCATGACCTTCTAGTAGTTTCAGCAGATCACGTATGACGACCATGACTCTGATACCAAATTGTTGGAATTGGCCCGATCTGCGGTGCTGTCCGTTGTGTACTTTCCGACGGGTAGAGGAAGTGCTTCTCGTCAACAGTCGCAACACGATCAACCTGGCTCGAATCAGTCCGGCAAGACGCGCAGAACTATCTGAAGCACTCATATACGTAGAAGCTAACTATTTTCGGCTAGGTTGCTTTTCTAGCTAATTTAGCAGCTCACGTACGGAATCACAAATCGATCGCAGATTGGATATCTAGAGGCCCATATCGAGCCTCCCGTAAACCATTATTTATTTATTCTATCTCGATGTGTCTTACGAAGACCCGGGTACACGTGTGTATATATATATATATATATATATATATATATATATATATTTTAGGATTATTTAGGATTTAGCCTAACGGATTATAGCTAGGAGTCCTAACCTGATACATGCATGATCTCTACTCGTATACACTACTCGTATGAACATCAATATGTGACGGACACGTGATTATCTAATAATCACGTACGACGACTTTGGCTCTGATACCAATTGTTGGAATTGACCTCGACTCACACGCCACAATCAGCCGAGTACTTTTTGGCAAGACTGCACGTGTGACTAGCACGACACCGGCAAGACGAACACACGTACGTAGCTAGCTCTAGATTATTTCCTAGACTAACTCTCACGTACATATCACATAGAGGAAAAACGAGATTTGCTAGAGGCTCGTGTAGCTAGCTCTAGATTATTTCCTAGACTAACTCTCACGTACATATCACACAGGAAAAACGAGATTTGCTAGAGGCTCGTGTCGAGCCTCAAAACTCTCCTTGCTTTATTTTCTTGCGTCTCGGTAGTACAAGATTACACGGACATGTGTGGCTTTTATACACGCAATACACGTGAGACCAGCTATCCTACTCGTCCTGCAATTCCTATTCTACTCGGAGACATGTTTTTGACCGAACCTACTCGTATACGTATGTGCACGGCGTCGTACCGGCCATGGTTCCGATCGTGATTATCTAACAATCAGCCCCTAAGCACGATGTATTCTTCTCCATCGCCCTGGGTCCTAAATACGCCAGCTGCTCTTCGCGGGCATCATCCATGGTATTGCTTTCGCTACTCCCTTTCTCAGCACACATGTCACCGACTTTGCTTTTGTCGGCTTCTCCATGGCTTCACATCGACCCTCCTTATTCGCATCCTTTTTTTTCGCGTCCTCCTTGTCGATGTGTCCATGACTATGCTTTCGGTCTTCATCGGTTCCTTGATGAACAACCAGCGTTTTTTGCAGTTCATCGTCACCGAATATTTCACCATTACCATCCAAAGTATCTCCTTTGGGTAGTAGTCCAACACGCCTCGTATGTGTGCTCGTGTCGGTCATAGTCGTCTCATCTCCAGTACGGTCGGAGGCATCACGACATACTCTTCTGCATCCAACACAACGCTTGTCTCTTCACTTGCGGATCCTCTAATTTCTGGCTGAGATACCATGTCGCTCTCTCGCGACTCGCCTATATGATCTCGCCGAAATATTTTCTCACCGAGATTCATATGAACGTTACTAGCAAAGCTAGCTAGATCCTTTCCTTATGGATGCAACTCCGTCCAATGCTTTTGGCTGTCGTGCATCCACTTGCAAGAAAACTCACGTGTAGCTAGATCAATGAGCTCTTGACACAATAGATCAGCTAGATGCACAACCTCTTCTTTATTTGATTTTCTTGCTGGGATTTCTGATTTCATCCCGTCTAGTGTAGCCCGAGCTGGACTGACTCCACCCGATTCTGTTGGGTCGCATCTCTCTTCCTGCACAGTTAGACCATCACAATGACTGCTTTTTTCTGGCCTTTCACATTTTGGTGCAAGCTGAGTTGGATTTCTCCTTGGCAAGGTTTCTGGGCTGACCGTCCTTAGACTGACTGGACCTACTTGTCTTGGTCCGTAAATTCTTCTGCCATTACAGCGCCCATGCTACTTGGCCTACTTGTTTTTTCGGCTCGAACTTCTAGGATGGACGCCCCTGGACCTCCCGCGGAGTTCCTCCTAGTGGACCTTTTTTCTTGTAGTCCGCCTCCTTCTGGCGTTTCTGGGCCGCTAGTCTCTGGACCATCCTCTAATCTATTTTCTGGTTTTCTAGATGGAACCCCTCTCAGTGGATCACTTTCTTTTGTACCACCTCCTTCTGGCGTTTCTGGGCCACCATCCTCTGGACCTTTCCTTGGCCTGAGCTCCGCACGTGGAGCACCTCCTTCTGGGCTATTGAGCAGCGCACACGTGCCACATCTGCCTACAGCTTCTGGTGGACGTCCTGGCGTGCTACTGCCTTCATCATGCAACAATACATCTTCTCGATCCTGTACGTCGTGTCCTGCGATGTCGGTAGTCCGAGTACTCTCTGGCTGCGCTTCTGAACTTGAGGTGAACTTCTCCTTCTCAAAACTTGACATACTCACGCCGACTTCTTCTGACACCTTGGTCACCGTACTTGGCGTCGCCACACTTGACGAACCAACCGGGGTCACTTCCGGTTCTACCAATGTCATCTCGTCGTCCAAGACAAACTCCTGCTACCTCACGTGAGCACTAGTGTCGCCGACACCTGCGCATACCACCTTGATCGCTTCTCACACATCCTTCGCCGATTTCTTTCCGACTAGGTGTTGCAGGACGTTTGTCGGGACGACCGAGTAGAGCGCCGTCAACGCTTGGCAATCCTCTCGGTACTTCACACCTCCCTAGACGTACTCATCACTGCCTGGATCGATGGCCTCCCAAATCTCCCGACCTTCCATGGCGCACTACATCACCAATGCCCATAGCCCGAATATTTGCGATCCAAGCGCGGATACAAAGCCGCGCCCACCGTATCAAATGCTGGTGCCGATGCCGAGCTCTCTCTTGACTTTACCATCGTCATGACCTCTTTGTACTTTTAGCAGATCACGAACGACGATCTTGGCTCTGATACCAATTGTTGGAATTAGCCCGATCTGCGACGCTGTCCGCCGTGTACTTTGCGACGAGTAGACGTAGTGCTTCTCGTTGATAGTCGCAACACGATCAACTTGGCTCGAATCAGTCCGGCGAGACGCGCAGAACTATCTGAAGCACTCACATACGTAGAATCTAACTATTTCCGGCTAGGTTGCTTTTCTAGCTAATTTAGGAGCTCATGTACGGAATCACAAATAGATGGCAGATTGGATAGCTAGAGGCCCATATCGAGCCTCCCATAAACCTTTCTTTATTCTATCTCGGTGTGTATTACAAAGAGCAGGGGTACACGTGTGTGTGTATATATATATATATATATATATATATATATATATATATATATATCTAGGATTTAGTCTAACCGATTATAGCTAGGAGTCCTAACCTGATACATGCACGACCTCTACTCGTATACACATAGGTATACTAGCAGTTCTACTCGGATACGAACATCAATAAGGGACGGACACGTGATTATCTAACATGCGACTAAAAAACCGGTTGCGTTCTTCTCGCCGGTGACGCCATTCGTGGCATTGGAGCCATGGAATGGTGCGACGGACCAGAATCTCTCGCCGAGAGGTTTTCATTCTTTGTTTAGACTATTTTTCTTTTATTTTTCGAGATGGTGAGGCGATGGGCAATGGCTAAATCAAAACCTTAGAATAACGTCTTCCCTGTTCTATTCTCGCTCTGGTGGCGCATCTAGCACCGGCGAAGGACACGTGTGTAGAAATTGGTGGAACGATCATTGCCCTAGTGGGTCGAGTGGTTGCATGTTATAAAGGTAGAGAAAAGCCCTCTACATGGTGTTACATAAGATACGTATATAATCGGAGTACTCCATATTTTATATATAACGTAGGAAATACAAACTATAACACTTCCCCTTAATCTAAAGCTTGGAAAGAATTATATTACACTTAAACTTATCTAAATTCTTAGAACAAAAAGTCTTAGTGACCCATCAGCTATCTGATTTTTACTAGAGATGAACTTGACATCAAGTTGTTTATTTGCAACTCTTTTCCTGAAAAAATAGAAATCAATCTCAATATGTTTGGTGTGAGCATGATACACTGGATTAGCAGATAGGAATATAGCACCAAGATTGTCACACCATAAGCAGGGTTTCTCCCGAAGAGAGACCCCAAGATCACGGGCAAGAGCCTCAACCCATATTAATTCAGCTATAGCATTTGCAAGGGATTTATACTCAACCTCAGTGCTGGAACGTGACAAACTGCGGGGGTTGGAAGGGTGTGGTTGTAGTTGTGGTGGTGGGTAGCGCGGCGGTGCATAGGGAAGTGACGCATAGGGATATGGCCCGTATGGTGGAGGCATGTAAGGCGGTGGGTGGTAAGGGGAAGTGGGTGGCGTGTAGGGTGGGATGTATGGTGGTGGTGTGGGGTTGTATGATGTATGAAGGTGGAGCAGGGTTGTAGGGCAGCACCGGTTATGGCAAGAGAGGAGGTAGCGGTGGTCTGGCCTATCTGTCTCCATAGGAGGAATGTGCGGGCGCGAAGCAGCATTGATAGAAGATGAAAACATGCATGTTGCTTTTCCCGTGGCCACGATCATGTCCTCGCGATACTAATAAGATAACATGTCATGAAAAGATGTAGTCGGATTAGCACTAATACCGACAATGAGGGGATTGAATTTACCATCGAGTCCATTGAGAATATAGTCCTTGAGCTCATCATCATTGACTTTCTACCCCAGCGCACCAAGCTAGAAGGCAAAACCCTTCATCTTGGTGAGGTATTGGCTTGTAGTCATGTCTAGTTTCATGGTGTTGGTGAGGGCACTGCGAAGATAGAAAACCCTAGCCTTGGATTGCGTGGAGTACAAGCTATTGAGTGCACTCCAAACATCCGTAGGGTGTTCAAGACCAAACCCCTCGATGAGAACATCCTCACTAAGGGAATTCATGAGAAAACCCACAACCCGTTAATCCTTTTGGACCCAAGCATCGTAGGTGGAGTTGGGGATGGTGATCCTCTTCTTGTTTGTATCATCGACCTCAAAGAGAGGTGTCGGCGCCACGTCGGTGCGTTCTAGGGGACGTATAATGCGAGCACCACAAAGGATGGGCAACGCCTAGGCTTGCCAATGGAGGAAATTGTCACGCGCGAGCTTCATCACGGGGGGCACAACAATGGTGGCCGGCGCGTGTGTTGTATATGTCGACATGAGAGGAATCCTTGGGGAGGGTGGAGTGGGATTGAATATAAACTAGGTAGGGAATAGGTAGAGGAGGAGCAGGGGATCCTTTTTGTGTTGGTGGGAGAGGAGATTGTTGGAGGAGGGAGGAGATCACCAGAGGAGAAGATGTGGCGGAAGTAGCTTGAGGAAGCGTCTGCGATAGCTATCGTGAAAGACGGGCCCGTGCTACCATGTGGGAATTGGTGGAACGATCGTTTCCCTAGTGGGTCGACCAGTTGCGTGTTATATAGGTAAATAAAAGCCGTCAACGAGGCGTTACACAAGATACGTATACAATCAGAGTACTACTCTATATTGTATACATAGCATAGGAAATGCAAACTCTAACAGCCTGTAGTCGTGTGTGCCTAGCGGATCTACTGGGATCTGGTCGTTTTCCAGGTTCATTGGTGCGATTTCAGGTCGGTCTCCTTTGAACTGGTTGTTTTCCGTGTTCGTTACTGCCTCGTACATCTTGATATGCAAAGACTGACCATAAACTTGTTAGACGTGTATCGCATGCGAGGTAAAATCATAGTTTATAAAAAATATAGATACCCGTTGTTATTTATGACAATCGCAAGCATATTATACTCTCACTGAAGTTGTCTGATATTAAATAAAATACAAGTTGAACAGCGTTGCTTTTCCCATTTGTTTTCGCGCTTCAATACCATATGGATCCAGCCGAATAGAATTGCACATAAGTTAGACAATTATTTCCTCAAATTTTGGCAAAAAATATCTTTCTCAAATCGTGAAGCTGTCAATTTTGTGGATGCTATTTTGATCGAATGCCATGTGTTGATCATTTGTTTCCCTACTAGCTCCACCCTAGCTATCTCCCACCCCTCCCCTATCTTGCCCCTGGAACTCACTTTTCTAGATCAACCATCTCTATATGTGCATCTTCAAGGAAATGAGAAGATTTTGCTCCAACATAATCTCCTCTAATGTAAATGCTCTGCCACAAGGAAGATACCAATGATGTAGCTCAAATAGGATTAAGAACACCTTTACCCCCTCTGTCATAAGGCAAGAGCATGACACATCTTAAAGGGGTTCGCAGTAGAAAACAATTTATTTCCTACCGCAGAACACACCCATTCCTCATGATCTATCTAGGATTAAATGTTGTAAGGGAGTGTTTCGATGACATACCCATGTAGACCTAGAGTGGTTAATGTTCTGCGGGGAACGTGGATGGTGTATTCATACTCATAGCCGACCTCAAGGTCGCGAAGCTCCTAGCAAGTCACCCCTGGTCCTTGCATGAATATCCGGGTGCCACTAATGGCAACACACCCGTGGTTTCACACACATACGATGTAGGATGATAACCTCCAGTTCTCTGATCTCTGCCAAGAGTGTGGAAGTAGATCTTCTGGATGGGATCCCTATAGCACTACAACGTTCCGCAACGATGTCTTCTCTTGCGTGTATAGTTCCTCTAGGAACCGCGCCAGCGTAATAGCGACGAGAGAGAGAGATCTCAATCCCCATGTGCGGTTCCAAACTTGGGAACCACACGTGAGGGAAAGAAAGAGAGATATATTCTCTAAGGTAATTGTTGCCTTAGATAATATATTAATTATTATGTGTTTTCCCACCCCTATGCCCCTCTTTATATAGGGAAAAAGGGGAGACCCCTTTCTCCCAAGTCCCGGGTGGGACTAAAGGAGGAGGAGGTGCCATACGGGGAGTGGGCCAGCTGGCAGGGCAAATGAGGGCCCCCACCTCGCGCACAACACAAGGACAACCCGGTAGGCCCCTAGGGCAGCGGCGGCTTGGCCTCCCTTGTATATTTTCCCTCATGGGCCTTTTCCCTCCAGGGATTTGGTCCATTAGGACAGTTACCCATTCAAAATAGATTTTAAATGTATATTTAATATCAATGTCGGTGCAATGGGACTAGGGTCCCACCCATCGCTCCTAGATGCGTGGGCAGATGGTCACTACCCGGCAACCTAGGAACTATAGGCAATCCGAGAGGAAGTGAAGAAAGCAAGCCCAGAAGGCAAATACCAGGTAGATGCACTGGTGTTGATGGGAGACCATCTCCCCTAGTACCCCCACGAACTCCGAGACAAGACTCCTTGATACGTTGCAAACGTATCTATAATTTTTGATGTTCCATGATTGTTTTATATCCACTTTCTTATGTTTTGTCCACACTTTAGAGTATTTTTATACACTTTCTGGAACTAACCTATTAACAAGATGCCACAGTGCCAGTTGCCTATTTACTTCTGTTTTTGGTTCTAGAAAAGCCAGAAAATGAATATTCTCGGAATTGGACGGGACAAAATCCAAAGTCAATATTTCACTGAGGGGAACATGGAGCCAGAAGACGAGACGGAGAAGGGCCTCAAGGGGGCCACACCCCCTGGCCCGCGCCTGGGGGGTGCAGTCGCCTCAGGCACCCCCTCGGTCTCCCCTTTTGCGTATAAGAAGCCTCCGATGCAGAAACCCTAAGTACCCGATCACAATTCCACGGAAGAGTGTGTAGCCACCACCATCTCCATCCCTAGATCGGAAGGGATATGAAGCTCTTCTCAGTACCCTACCGGAGGGGAGATAATACCCTGGAGGCCTTCTTCATCACCATGACTGCCTCTGGTGTGATGGGTGAGTAGTTCATCCATGGACTACGGGTCCATGTAGTACCTAGATGGTTGGTTCTTCTCCTTTGTGCTACCATGTCTAGATCTTGTGAGCTCTGTTCATGATCAAGATCATCTATTTGTAATTCTGCATGTTGTGTTTGCAGGGATCCGATGGATATTGAGATGCTATTTCAGATTGATTATTGATTCTATCATGTCTTTGTTATTTGTGATCTTGCATGCTCTCCGTTGTTAGTAGCTATCTTGTCCAAGTAGATGCTAGCAACTCCAAGAGGGAGTATTTATGCTCGATAGTGGGTTCATGCCTCTAGGAATCTGGCAAAGTGATAGAAACCTCTAAGGTACTAGATGTGCTATTGCTACTAGGGAGAAAATAGCAATCATTTGTTCATAGAACAATCGTATTGTTTACTTTACACACTTTGCTTAATGCAATTATCTGTTTGTTGCAACTTAATACTGGAGGGGGTTTGGGCGATAAACTAAAGGTGGATTATTAGTCATAGATGCAGTTGGATTACGGTCTATGTATAATTTTGTAATGTCCAATCAAATATCATAGGAGTCAAGATGATTAGTATATGCATGTATGCTTTCTCGATGTTTGTCAATTGCCCCGTTGTAGTTTGTTCACCCAACATGTCATCTATGTTAAGGAGAATCACCACTAGTGAACTATGGACCCCGGTCCATTCTTTTACCATCAATCTACTATTTACTATTTTCTGTTTACTTTCTGCAAAGCAAATACTATCTTCCACACAATACATTTAATCCTTTGTTTTTAGCAAAACCGGTGATATTGACAACCTCACTGTAAGTTGGGAGCAAAGTTCTATGGTTGTGTTGTGCAGGATTCCAAGTTGGAAACAACACCTTGGAGGTGTTTCCTTGCTCCTAGTGGTTCGATAGCCTTGGTTTCATAACTAAGGGAAACTTGTTGCTGTGCTCATCATACCTTCCTCTTGGGGTTCCCCAACGAGCTCTACATATTGAGTAAGCAAGACTTTTTTTGGCGCCGTTGCCGGGGAGTCAAGAACATCTTCACAAGGGGAGTTCCTGATAACCAATCTCTTTACTTTGTTGTTTTTGTTTTGCTTAGTTTATTTTCTTCTTGGTTTGCTTGTTTCTTTATCAAAAAACACAAAAAAATAGTTGTACTAGTTTTCTTTCTTTATTAAAAACACACAAAAAACTATTATTAGCTCCTATCTTAAGTTTCCATTATGTCTAGCATTGCTCCAATCACTATGTCACCCGAGGAAATGATTTTTACTTTCAAACAAGGAATTGAAGAGAGTTTCAAAGAAGCTTGGTCTAGAATCTCTGATTTACACGAAAAAGCTGAACCTAAAATGACTCAAATCTTGTTTCTTAGTAGTTTTTACTTTGGAACTGCTCTTTGTTATAGGTATGCTTTGGATGTTGTAGTAGGAGGAGATTTACTCCAATGCAATGAGGATGTATCTTTTAATGCCATAAATAAGTTGGTCTTAACATATAACTTGCCTAGCAAATATGATTCTTCCTTTATAAACATATTTGCTAGATTGAACACTCTCGAGACCAACACTGCTAGTTTAAAATAATGCTATAACATGCTTAGATAGCATCATGATTATGTTCCAATAAATTCTGAACCCTCTAAATGGCTTCCTACAGTAAAAGTTGTTATAAATAATGAAACTTTTCATGCTCGCTATGATATCATGTCTGAATTCTGTCTTATACCTAAAGATATCTATGAATCTTTGAATATTTGGGCACTTTCTAAAGGGGTAGAAGGAATATATCTTGCTAATAATGCCACAATATTACCCATAGGAATAGCTGAAGGAGTGTTTACAAAGATTCTAGGGAAAGTGGTGTCTACTGATTATCTTGTTATTGAATGTGTAGGAAAAGGACAAATTATAGTTGGAAGATCCCTACTAAAACTCCTTGGAGCCATAATAGATGTGGAAAAGGGCATCATGCACCTTGCTTCTCCACCAAACTATCACACATTCCCCAAGGATAAGAACAAAGGTAAGAAAGATAGGGACAAGAAATCTAGTTTTAATGCTTCTTCATTTGAGAATACTTGATTCTTTTTCGCCTCTTATGCCTAACTTAAAGGCGTTAAAAAAAGTACTTATTGGGAGATAACCCAAATGTTTTGAGTCTTGGAAGTTATTGCTTCAGTAATAACCTCTCCTTGTCATTTTTGTGTGGTTTTCGTGCCAAGAGTAACCTCTAATGAGAGAGAAGTAAGACTTGGGAAAGTTACTGTCCCGAAACAGATTTTTGCGCTTCGCTGTAAAAATTTGTCAAAATTCTCTGTATGTTGGTTTGAGATGTAATTTTTTGTGCTTCTGCCCCAAGTTGTTATCCAACGTTTTTTAGTTCAACACTTTTCGATTTGAGCAACAGAAGGTCTTCGAAAAAATTGGTTTTTACCTGCTGGTCTGTTTTGACAGATTTCTGCTATTATTTGCATTTGCCTCTTAATCTCTTTCTCTTTGAGTTCTCTTTGATCATTTGAACTTTTTAAAGGAGGTGCTACAGTATCTTGTGTCTTAATGGAAGTTTTACTTGTGTTGAAACTGAACCAAAAGACTTATTATCTTGAGTACACTAATGTTGCTAATGAAGATTGTGTGAAGTTTTGTATGAAAGAAATTTTAAAGAAGTAGGGAAGAGTAATGGAATAAGATGAAGAATGGACAAAAGCTCAAGCTTGGGGATGCCACCCCGTGTCACCCCAAGAAATATTCAAGAGGTACAAGCGTCAAAGCTTGGGGATGCCCAGGGCATCCCCTTCTTGATCATTAAAAATTTCAGGTTTCCTCCAAACACTTCATTTTTATTGTTTCATGCACAGTTGTCTTGTTTTTGGAGCTTCTTCATTTTGTTCTTAGTTTTCGTTTGCTTAGTTTTATTGAATAAATTGGTTGGACCCCCTCATTCATACATTAGTTTTCAAATAAGATTGGTTTGGTTTGGAAAAGAGTAGGAAAAGTTCATGCTTAAGTGGTAAAAAGGAGTTTGTTTTTGACTGTGGCCTATGCTTTTCATGTCATTCTTGATATTGTTTTGGCTTTATGCTTAGTGATTTTTGATGTAGCATGACATGTTACAAACAATTGAGATTGCTTAATGTGCCTTGAAAGAATCATGCATTGTTTTAGCATATTAGAGCATAGTATTGTGGTATTCTCCTTTGATGTTTTATTTGGGTTGACTTGGCGCACGCTCACACCAGGTTAAGACTATACCAAGTCACCATAGCCTCTATGATCATTTAGTTTTTGATTTGTAATATCACTTTATGCTTTAATTAATGATGTTTTATCGCTTTGCATGATTATGGCCATGATTGCTCTCTTAGTTGGTCGCTCCCAGTCTTTTGCTAACCTCCATACCAAGTATGAGATCCACTCATGCATCCAACTCCAAATAAAACCAAGTTATTCCAAAGAGTCCACCATACCTATCTATTAGCATTTGCTATTCCAAGTATATTCATGTTTTTATCTACCTTCCGAATTAAACTTGTTATGTGAAAATTAGTGATTAAAGCTCTCACAAACTTGATGGCACACTTTACTTTTCTTGATCCTAATAAACTTGAACCATTGTGTCATCTATGTTGTATATGCTTGCACTTATACGTTGGGAATTAGTAGAACCATGCTGTCATGGGGGACGCTTTCAACATTGCACTTGTACATTGTACCCAGTTGATATCATGCTCTTTTGTTTATGGATGTCATAGGTGTGAAATGAAAGGGGAGCTTGTAAGTCCATGGAGTTATGTATGTGTGTTAGAGAAACGCCTGGGCGGCTGGTCTAATCCATGCCTAATCATGGTGGAAACCTGCAGCGTAACCATAATGAGAAATCTATGAAGCATTCTTCTTATAAAAAAGAGATAGAGATTGAGAAAAAAAAGATGAGAAAAGAGGAAAGAGAGAAAAAAGCACCAGTTTCCCATGGTAAATAAGAAGATGCTGAGATGCTTATTGTCTGCTTGCCTTGTCATTTTGATATGGGGATTCTTCTGTATCATCGGGCAAGGGGTACCCCGTTGGCGGTTCTCTATGATACACATATACTTACTATGACAAGAACTTACCGGTAACTAAACTTGACTAGCATGAGGAGTTGCCCTCGTATTCAAGGGACATGAGATTGCCAACTTATACTTTGTCAAGCATATACTCCATAGTTTGTTCACTTTAACCTTAATCACTTCAATATGCTTATGATAGGGGCAATGAGAGCTGAAAGCTAATAAGTACCATAATTTTTGGAAGCTCTTTATGAGACTTGAATCTCTGCTTCCTTCTATGAAGGCCTTTCTTTTATTTTTATGTTGAGTCTTCATCTTCTATCATTATGCACCTAGTAAGAGAGCATAGTGGCCATTATTATTTTAATGTGCATTGTCCCAACACTCGTTGATTGATTCATAAATTTGATATTGCTTGTTCTTAAACTATTTGTATCTAGTCACCCTTATGAACTTTGAAGGTGTCCTATGCATTTATGTTTTGCTACACTATGAGGGACAAGATGAATACCATTCTCATTATGTTTTTTATATGTGAAAAAAACAAACGTCTTGCAAAGCATTGTTATTCATGAATCTTTTGTTTGTACCTTTTCATGTTACAACATAGTTGCTATGTATTATTGTTAGAACTATATCTTTCATGCTATGTTAAAGTACTATGATCCCATCTATCAATGTTTTACAAATACCTTGATCAAGATTATGATGGTGCATGTAACCTCAAAAACTATACTTTCTTTTTATCACTTACCTACTCGAGGACGAGCAGGAGTTAAGCTTGGGGATGTTGATACGTTGCAAATGTATCTATAATTTTTGATGTTCCATGCTTGTCTTATATCCACTTTCTTATGTTTTGTCCACACTTTGGAGTATTTTTATACACTTTCTGGAACTAACCTATTAAACATATGCCACAGTGCCAGTTGCCTATTTTCTTCTGTTTTTGGTTCCAGAAAAGCCAGAAAATGAATATTCTCGGAATTGGATGGGACAAAAGCCAAAGTCAATATTTCACTGGGGGAACACGGAGCCAGAGGACGAGATAGAGAAGGGACTCGAGGGGCCACACCCCTGGCCGCGTGGCTTGGCCTGGCCTGTGCCTAGGGAGGGTGCAGCTGCCTCAGGCACCCCCTCGGTCTCCCCTTTCGCCTATAAGAAGCCTCCGATGCAGAAACCCTAAGTACCCGATCAAAATTCCACAAGAGAGTTTGTAGCCGCCCCCATCTCCATCCCTAGACCGGGAGGGCTCTGAAGCTCTTCCCGGCACCCTGCCGGAGGGGAGAGATCACCCTGGAGGCCTTCTTCATCACCATGACTGCCTCCGGTGTGATGCGTGAGTAGTTCATCCCTGGACTACGGGTCCATGTAGTAGCAAGATGGTTGGTTCTTCTCCTTTGTGCTACCATGTCTAGATCTTGTGAGCTCCATTCATGATCAAGATCATCTATTTGTAATTCTGCATGTTGTGTTTGCGAGGATCCGATGGATATTGAGATGCTATTTCAGATTGATTATTGATTCTATCATATCTTTGTTATTTGTGATCTTGCATGCTCTCCGTTGTTAGTATCTATCTTGGCCAAGTAGATGCTAGCAACTCCAAGAGGGAGTATTTATGCTTGATAGTGGGTTCATGCCTCTAGGAATCTGGGGAAGTGACAGAAATCTCAAAGGTACTAGATGTGTTGTTGCTACTAGGGAGAAAACAACAATCCTTTGTTCATAGAACAATCGTATTGTTTACTTACACACTTTTCTTAATACAATTATCTGTTGCTTGCAACTTAATACTGGAGAGGGTTCAGACGATAACCTGAAGTGGATTATTAGTCATAGATGCAGTTGGATTATGGTCTATGTATAATGTTGTAATGCCCAATCAAATCTCATAGGAGTCAAGATGATTAGTATATGCATGTATGCTTTCTCGATGTTTGTTAATTGCCCCACTGTAATTTGTTCACCCAACATGTGATCTATATTAAGGAGAATAACCACTAGTGAACTATGGACCCCGGTCCATTCTTTTACCATCAATCTACTATTTATTGTTTTCTGTTTACTTTCTGCAAAGTAATTACTATCTTCCACACAATACGTTTAATCCTTTGTTTTCCGCAAAACCGGTGAGATTGACAACCTCACAGTAAGTTGGGGGCAAAGTTGTGCAGGATTCCAAGTTGGAAACAACACCTTGGAGGTGTTTCCTTACTCTACTGGTTCGATAACCTTGGTTTCATAACTAAGGGAAAACTTGTTGCTGTGCTCATCATACCTTCCTCTTGGGGTTCCCCAACGAGCTCTACATATTGAGTAAGCACTCCTCTAGGGCCATGCGCGGCCCGTGAGCACAAGTCAACAAAGCCATAATCAACGCAGCACGAGGAACGACTTGAGAGACAGGTTTCAACCCTATCTTTGCGCCTACGCAAGTAATTGAAGAGGCTCCAGGAGCTGCAGTCCTGACATGACAACGCACACACTGTGTTGTCTCCTTGTTATCAAGTACTGCGGTATACCGCCTACGGTCATGGAGTGGTCAAAGGCACTTCCCAAGGCCAAGATTTGGCCAGCAGCACCGCCCCTCTTCTGCCATGCCGCGTGGCATGACAATAGTGGATCTCGAGAATGATAGGAAGGAACGCACACGCCGGCTACTGTGGTACCCCTTGCAGTATAAAAGAAGGGTCTCGGCTGCAGTAGAAGGAGGGAAGGGGATACCTAAGGGATGACTAGCAGGTTAAGCAGTGCTGAGGGAGAGGGAGAACATTTGTGAGAGATCGAGAGGAAAGAATCAGAGAGGGAAAGTTTAGAGGTCTCACGGAGAGAGGGTGAGAGAGAAAGAAAGAGGAAGCTCACGAAGCATAGAAGCTAGCTAAAAGCGGCTACCCAACACGAGTTTGTCAATCTCTTTGTATATTATTCACCAGATAATCCACCAAAGAAGGACATAAGGTTGTTAGCCGAAGGGCGGCCTAAAAATCGGTAAAAACATCACGTGTGATATGTTGATCTGTGCATGGGCCGAGGCCGTGTTACCTTAGTTCCCACCACCAAACCACAAAGGGGGTGTGCGACATCCCCGGTTTCTGCGTCCCGACACACGACAATCAATTAAAATAGTTAATATAAAATACATATTGTTAAATCCCTTTTGACCCGAAACACCTTTCAGTTCACTCTGAACGACTTTGGATCCTCCTAGAACGATTCGGGTTCTCTCATGGAATTCTTCTAGTTTTCTCATCTCTTTTATCATGTGATTCTGATAATTCCATAACGATCTTGAAGCGTCATCATACCCTTAAGCATGTTACCCCAACGGTTTGGGAACATCATAGACATGATCGAGACCTCTCTTGGATCAATGATCAATAGTGGGACCGAGATGCCCATAATGACCCCTGCGCATTCCACGATGTTTTATGTCATTTGAACCATGAAACATCGATTCCAATTCCCTTTGTTACTTCAATACTGACTTGTCCGAGATCTAATCATAGGTATCATATACTTTGTTCAATCTCGTTATCGACAAGTACTGTTTTACTCGTTCCCGTGATATTCCATCATTGTGACCTAGTCACATGTTGCAACATTATGGATATAATCTCACCGAGTCAGCCATGTATCTTCCCATCACACGGGTGAACAAATCCCGGTCTTGAAGCATAGGTCTCACCATATCACTCTAGAATACCCAACATATACAATTATTGTCACCCAGTTACGTACACGACATTTGATGCAGGCAAGCAACCTTAGGAGATAGTGATTAATATGATCTCACGGTCAAAGTAGAAGAAAAGTACGCTTCTAATTATTGCAACAATTAACTATGTGACTTGATCGTGTTGCAATACTTATATTGGGTAATGTTCATCACATAATTCATTAATAAAGTGACCTCGTTGTTAGTTGACGTTAATGTAAGTCCATGATCCAGAAATCTCCATCATCAGCTTTCCAACAAACTAGTATAAATAGAGGCTACTAGGGACTTGGTTTTTTACATACCACACCTATATCAATGTTTACGCTTGATACAGTATAGCATACTATGAAACTATTATGAATTAATTGAGATATGATAATAAAATTTATTTATCATTTGCCTCTAGGGCATATATCCCTCACATATATAGTATCATCTGTCCAACACCATATGGGTTACAAAGGACCCAGATTTGGCAATGTATTGTGGTCGAAAATGGGCCCTGACATTTATTTTTTCATTTCTTCCTTAACCGAGATTTCATCTTTGTAATGAAGTGGTCGAATGCATCCTTAGTTAGTGAAGAGACCAAGGGTAATTTTGTTCTTCTTTCCAAAAAGAAACATAAGCATGATGAGGATATGGGAGTGGTGCCTGAGTGAGCACCCATGTACGGGGTGAGGTGGAGATGGTGGGGAGGAGGTTGACCTTTGTTGAACCTAGGGAAACTGTGATTCAAAAATAGCCGGGAACTTATGAGGAAAGAGGTTAATGAAAGAAAAATTAGACATGGCACTAGTAGGAAAAGGCCTAGTGACAGAGTTCGGAAAAAGGGGTTGGTGGTGTTCAACCCACATGCCACTAATCTGGTGCCACTAGTAACTGCTAGTGGTGGTGTGTAGCCTGAATGCCACTAGTAGAATTCATAGTGGTGGGGTTCACGGGAGTGCCACTAGTAAGTTTTCAAAAGTGGCTTAAAAGTGGCATTCATAATAGTTTAGATGCCATTAACATATTTTAGAAAATTTTAAAAAATACAGGAATTACTGATATAATAGCTATCACCATACCAGTAACATCGATGATATAACACAACCGTTATATGCAAGAATCACTAAGGAAATATCTTCAAAGTCCAAGATTCCTAGTTGCTAAACCATTACTGAAATAAGTAGCTAGAGAGATAGCTAACAAATAATCTTCAAATTCCAAAGATTCCGAGTTGTCGGGAATCTTGTATGATAAATAGATGTATCCATAAGCACTATCGAGGTAGATCCTAAACTTTATCCCAGCATAATATCGTACCTCTCTACAAGTTCTGTCCAAGATGGCCACTAAAATAGGTTTGGTTTGCCTCATTCATGACTTTAATCTTGTAGGTCTTGTCGGCAACTGTCTCTTGAAACAATGTGACCTCAAACTATCCCACGTCCATAAGGTCAGGGGATGACCTTAGCAAAATAAAAAATAGTTAGCTTTTAATACTATCATTGTTTGACACAAACAAGAAGAATGATAGAAACCATAAAGGCTATACTGCCTAGGTCTCAAAGTCCTCTGGAAGGATTATGATAAACTTCTTATCATGACATCTCTAGTGGCCACAATTGACATAGGGATCCATTTTCT
Source organism: Avena eriantha (assembly GCA_910589775.1). Lineage (NCBI taxonomy): Eukaryota > Viridiplantae > Streptophyta > Magnoliopsida > Poales > Poaceae > Avena > Avena eriantha. The sequence goes on from OU342741.1 coordinate 412,432,745, forward strand.
GCATGATCACTTTTATATATTAGCATGTTAATCAAACATAGAATCCCAACTAGCACATTTTATCTAGTATACTCGGAGTCACTAAAATCAACTAAAATGAACATCAAGTAGGGCCTCATACATTACACTCAACGCACAAATACATGGATGGTGTAAGTGATCCAAGTAGGATGCACAAGATTTAGCTTTGTACATATCACAAGGCTCACTTGCACCATCCCATCACCGCATCTGAAATTAATAAGGCACCTATAGTGCCCCAATATTTTAATCATCGCCCGTGGAAACAAATAAGAACTAAAATTAACATCAAGTAGGTCCTGATTTATTACATTGGACGCATAAATCTAGGGATGGTGTGAGCGATCCAGGTAGGATGCACAAGATTTTTATTTGTGCATATCGCAAGGCTTCACTAACATCATCCGCTGGATCACATCCTAATATTTTAATCATCGGCCATATGGAAGTACAATAAACAAAGCATAACATGCAAACATTAACTTTATACACATATTGCTGCCACCCACATAAATATAAAATCAACATAAATAATCCTAGACTACAAAAACTAAAAGATGTTCAAATATGTAGACTAAGCACCTGAAAATCAACCTAAGATCATCTAATTAGAACCTATGTTATAACCTAAATCCACGTACAACCAAAGTAAATACAAACATTATTGGATCGGGAGTCTCACCGAGCGGGGTCGAGGACAAGGTGCAGAGGGGCAAGGGTACAGGTAGAAAGGACGAGCTATGGAGGGCGACGCTCCTCTGCTTGAGGTCGGCGTGGGCACGGAGTAGAAGGAACGGGAACGTTCACGCTATTCCTCCTCTTCTCGAGGTCGGCGTACCGTAGGGGCACGTGCACGGGCAGGGCGCGTGCAGGGGTGAGATAGGTGGCGTGGAGGGGGAGAGGTGGTGGCGGATGCATGCGGGGGGAGGGGGGGAGGGGGGTGAGAAAGAATTAAGGAGTGAGTGAGTCACGGGAGAGTGATGGAGTGGATGCGCTGGTCCGATATAGCGTCTTAGTGGTAGCGTTTCATAACATTAAATTTCACGAGTACGTAACCCAATGGTGACGTTTGATATACGCGAATGCGACCATTAGGTTTCCCCCGGTTCCGTTTGTGGGTCCAACGATAGTGGCTTGTGAGTTTCCTTGAATGCCACCATTAATACTTAGTAGTGGTGTTCCAGAATTTTGAAGCGCCATGGGCATTCTCCCTTGTAGTGGTAGCGCTTATTTATTTTTGCACGCCAAATATCTGCTACAAGCCTCATACTAGTGTGGGCATATTGATCTTTCCATGGATTATAACATTTTAAAATTTTTGGGTTTGTAACATGGTCTTTGAGTGGACATATTACTTTAGGGTGGTTTGTGTATATTTGATTTTTCTTATAGTCCAACCTCGATATGCACATTTTAACCCCTTAGATTTTTCTAGCATACCAAAATAGTAAAATTTGAAATAAAATGAAGCACAAGAGAACTACACATTAACCGTCTGGTTGATTAATCACAAGTGAACAGAAACAATTACTACACACATGTGTACTCTAGAAATCTCTGATTTGTTGACCTAAGCGTATATCTTTGTACACTAACCGTCCATTATATATTTTATTTGAAGAATACTATCTACATAGATAAGACACCAGTATATTAAATAATTAAAGCAATGAATAAAGGAAAGTTTGTATTAGCGTCAATTGAAATATTATGCATACATGCCATGCAAAGGTCATTCATAAGTTAAACACCTCCTTTGTATCTCCATCACTTCCGCATGGCTAAGCGCACACCTCTCTCTCTATTCTAACACTTATTTTGTTAGCAAAATTTTCTCAGTAAAAGGATGTGCATATTAAGTGTATTTTTAAATGTAAATTTGCAAATACAAACAACACAGTGCGTTTTTTCTAAAGACAAATGTAAATTTAGTTGTTGCTAACATTTTGAAGTCTCTGCATGACTAGGAGGTGCTTCTAATATGCTGATCTCAGTTTGATTCAGATAAGATGTTTTTTCTAATACCTATGAATATTTAGGAATAAATAAATAAAAACAACAGCAAGAACATTTGTTTAACCAAACATGTAAACACTAGAATAGATGGAAACATATAAGTGGTTGATGCAATATTTTGTTGTTTGCAACAATTACTAGCCATCTATTTCTATATCATATAGATCGGTGCAAGATAACAGCTATATAACTTCGTATATATTAGGAACAAGCCTAAACAAATATAGTTTCTTGATTAAGTTCATCCATACAAATAATGTTGATACTAAAAATAATGTCATCCCGGATGGAACTACCACTCTAGTAACATAATACACGTCGGGCTTTACCTTAATTATCTGCTCTGCCAATATTTTCTTATTTAATCATATGCCACCATATGTTGATGCAAAGATGATCCACTGATTGCACGATCTCGCAAGAGGCTCCTATCTAAACAACCATCATCGTAATGACCCAACGAGACATCCCTCATCCCACTACGCCTCCGACCATATTCACTCTACCACTGCGGAGTTTGAGTGCCTCCCCGCGAGAAAGCCCACCATGGTTGTGCATCAACTGCCATCAAACCTTAAACCAGCAAAACATAAATGGTCATAGGGCATATTAACTCACTAGACCACCGCTACTGTAATCGCCTTGCTAGGCACTGCCACGATGTTTTTTGCCGTGGAACCATTTCTAGTGGCTCACACTCAAACTCACACTCGGGGTGGCGCCTCCCCCGGGGCGTATCCGCTCCATTCTCACACTAAAACAGAATCAGCTTCCGATGGCGGTTTTCCACCATGGGCGAGCGACGGTTTTGGCTTCCTACTCCCGCCGACAGTTGCTGATAAATTGACTTTTTTCGAAGCGGTTGGCTGAACCGTCTCCGCTAGTATACACCAGACGGTTCATATAAAGGGCCACCTCTGTTAATATGATTTACATGAACAGTTTAAATGGACCACTGGCGGCCTAGGAGACGGTCGTCCATATGAATCAGCTATAGTAGGTCCGGGCGTCCGCATTTCTACAGACGGGTCGGCAAGGTTGGAGTCGGTTTCTACGACGAACCTACTCCAGTGGTTAGGAGATGGTTAGAAATATAAGCCGCCTCCGCTAGACCGGTGCATCCGGATTTTTCGATCTGGTCTAGGTTTACGTTTTCCTGCCTGGAGCCTGTAGTATAAAAATCAGAGACTCCGGGTGACTTTTGCATAGGTGCTTCATTTCATCAAATTAAAGTTGAAACCCATTATAAAGACCACATAATTGAACTAAAGAAAAACATAATTAAGTGGACCTGCAATGCTCAGTACATCAAATCAAGGGTTCAACTTACTCAACTGATAACAACACCTATATAGAGTGATCATATCATCTTATTACTACAAGTAGTCAGAATTCTGCAAAGTTAATACCAATGCAAGCACCGTCAAACATTGTGAAGGAGAAAATGACGACTGACCCGACTTGGAAATTCGCTTTGAGAGCAAACATATTCTAGCTTTCCTTCTCCAGGAGTACTCTGCCTTATATATCTCTATATCATTTTGCATAGGAATGGTTTAGTTGTGGCATCATCAACGAGAGTCGACCCAGCAAGGGGATGTTGAGGTGGTCAACCATTTCTAATCTATTGCAATTTTCAAGAAAATTATGTTAGTGTCACATACAGAAATAAAATATGCAAACATAAATTTGAACGGTTCCGTTATTACTTACAAGTGTTCGACGTCCAACATTGTACCTCGTAAGCTTATGGACAACAAGAACTTCAACACGGTCATAGTGGGTTCTCGCAAAAGCAACAATGGTAGCATTCTGTTTAGGACAGAGGCTCATTGTAGGAGGTTTAATTAGTTCACAAAGGATTTTTCACGTCCTGCAAATTCGGCATGAAACCATGCCACTGTATTTTCAGTTGAGAGCAAAATATAATATAGTATTATCTTATTTGTGCATTTGTTCGGTAAGTGAATGTTGTTTGTGTGGATAAATTTCCAGAAGGTAGGGAAGAAGAAACAACGGTAATATTGTAGCTCTATGAACTTGAATCTGGAAAGTATGTGCATGTGTATCAGAGATGTAGTTTGATATCCATGTACAATCTGATTGCACAACTACATGGATAATTAATTTGATAGCAAGAATGTGATTTAAATTTTACTCTTTAATGATGCAAGTAAGACTATAAATTATAAATCCTTGAAAATGTTAAGGGTTGTTTACTAATCAATTACCTTGTTTGACAAGGAGATTTAAAAACCCATTGACTTGAACCTCTATATCGTAGAGTCAAAGTTAGTACAACATAATATATATCCCAGTATACATGTGAACATACAAACTATTAGATTTAGAGCATACAAATATAACCTGGCTCATTGATAAGATCCATTTCGTGTGTGCCTTTGTCACATATAATAGTCCTGAAGAATTCCTTGTCACTGTCCAAATGCACAACAATCCTTTCGCCATATTCTACTCCATAGTGTAGGATAAGATCGTCCTAGTGTTCACCAGATATCAGTGTAGTTTTGTCTAGTTTTTCGAGATGAAGGTGATATATAGCCATTTGGAGTGATGATTTTCATCGTGCGATCAGTCAATTCATTGAACTGTAGCCTGATATAGCAAGGAACATACTACAAAATACAACATTCATTTTTAGTGACATATATAAGAACGAATTGGAGATGTTTAATTTGTGTGTTATTTATGATACTCAAATAATCTTTGCTCTGCCAAACAAACCATACCATGGAATCTTCGTTCTTCTTATGCATAGTTAGTACTAATAATGAGCTTGGTATGTTCCTCACTTTGCAAGGTCCATCATTGCTAAGGCATACTGGGCAAAGAACCTACAAAATATTATGTCAACTTGGGAAATAAATTATATTACCTCCCTTCCAAAATTGTAAACCTTTGTAGTAGTTCAACAAAATGAAAGCTTACATTTTGGACAGATTTATATGAACTGACAGAATGTTTAGCCTCAAATTAAAGATCAAATAGCATGGAAACTAAATTTGTGTGCAAAGTAATAAAGAAAAGAACTAAATACCGAGTAATTTAACTAATTAGTAAGTGGAAAACAAAGGAAGATCTAGAGTGGAACCATTTTCAGGGAGAGGGCAACGCCGCAGCACGGGGGAGGTGCTAGTGGTAGATGTCGTAGATCTCAGGAGTGGAGGAGTCGACGACGGTGGGAGAGTACAACACATGTGGGAGCGGTCTAGGGTTGAGGGTAGCGTTGGTGAAATGGTGCGGCCGGCGTGGAGGGGAGAGAAGGACAGTGTCGGTGGGAGATGGTCGAGCCCCAGGAAGCATATGGACTGATGGGAGAAGGAACAACATGGGGGAGGAGGGAGGGGAGTGGGGATCACGGAGTAGGGAGCGCACGGCAGCGGCGAAGGGGGTCAGTGGGTCGATTTGAAATGCGTGGGGGGAACAGGTAAAAGCATCCAAGTTTTACCCGCCAAACAAAATTTATGGACCAGACAGAAATGTCCGGGTGGAGTAAATGACGCAAAACCACCACATTTGGGGCCTCTATTGCTCATCCCCTCTCCTTGTTATCAGTGCTTCTCTTCGACGTAGATCTCCCGTGGCAGCTCACCAGCAGCATGGTATCTAGCCATATGCACTTAACAAATCCCTCTCTAAGCTTTGGGATATATATGTACTGAAGTCTAAGATGGTATAGTGAGGGATGCACTTAAGTCCAAAGATAAACATGGGTTGATTGAAGCAAGGGCTGAATTAGAGCAGAAGAAGGCATGCACTAGATGCATCCACTTCAAACATGCACAAATGTTTGAGAGTCAAGGCAGAGAAGGACACAGATAGGTTCAAGGAAGAGAAGGAAAGGCTGGAGTTCATGATTGATGATCTAGTGACCCAAAAGCAATGACATAGGTCCAAGGTCAGGAAGATGAAGGAGTTATGTGATGAGATTCTAGGTTAAACTGATGTTGTAATATCTCATGGATAAACTGTCGAACTATTAGTTAATTGTGAGTTGAACCCTCTGTTATTTGTGTGTTGAACCCACTTATGAAGCAAGTTCCTATTTACCTTAAAAAAATAGAAGTTTTAATATTTTTTTAATATTGTTCCCTATTAAACGACTATAGAAATGGCTAAAATACTATCCTTGCATGAAAACACTATTTAAATTCACATTATTCATTCTCAATATTGGAGTAAGGCATTGATACAATTTCACGAAAAGAGAAATTTCAAACGAGATATGGGTAGGATGTTCACGCCGTAAATTAGTAACCTTCCCAAAAGATAACCCAGTTATGAAGCAAGTTCCAAGAAACTCTACAATTATTGACAAGCCTAAGATTTTTTATATTTTTTTATGAAAAATTCAATATTCGGAATTCCGGCTATTTTCGGACCACTCGTCTATGCACATAGATCCCTTTTGTCATACTACCATCTAGCTTATGTATATCGACTTGTTGTTTTTATTCGAAGTTTATGTGAACAACACATGACCCCATGAAAAATTCCTTAAAAAATTAGAAGTTTTAGTACTTTTTAATATTATTTCCTATTAAACGACTATAAATAGGGCTAAAATACCATCTTTGCATGAAAACACTATTTAAATTCACATTACTTATTCTCAATATTGGAGTAAGGCATTGATACAATTTCACGGAAAGGAAAAGTTCAAACGAGATATCAGTAGGATGTTCGCGCTGTAAATCAGTATCCTTTCCAGAAGATAACCCACTTATGAAGGAAGTTCCATTTCAGACTCACATATCGAGTTTTCCTATTTACCTGAAAGTTATATACTCAAAATATGAGGCCCTAAAGAAACTCTACAATTATTGAAAAGCCTAAGTTTTTTTATATTTTTTCGTACAAAAAGTCAATATCTGGAATTCCGACCATTTCCAGACCACCCGTCAATGCATATAGAGTCCTTCCGCCATACTACCATTTATCTTATGCGTATCGGATTGTTGTTTTTATCTAAAGTTTATGTGAAAAAAATACGACCCCATGCAAAATTCCTTAAATTTTTGAGAAGTTGTAGTTTTTTCTAATATTGTTCCCTATTAAACCACTGTAGAAACGACAAAATCCGGACCTCACGGGTTATGGACGACTTGGCAGTTAGTCCACAAAAAGCACAGCCACGTGATATTTCTCTATTTATTAATCTCGCTGCCCATGGAAAACAAAGAGGCAAGTCCTTCGCGCTCCTCGAGAGAGAACAATAACTGACAAAACCCGTTGATTTCGATTGTTCTAGTGAATGGCGGCTCGATTCTAGAAAGGCCGGCGACGATTCAGGGTGGAGAAGCACACTGTGGTCACCGGCGATTGATACGTCCAAAACGTATCTACTTTCTCGAACACTTTTGCTATTGTTTCTCCTCTAAACTTGTGTGATTTGGATGCAACTAACACGGACTGGCGCTGTTTTCAGCAGAATTGCTCTGGTGTCTAGTTTTTTAGCAGAAAATCAACTATCAGGAAAAATCCCGAAAAATATGCCAAAAATCCTATTTCACCAGAAGACTCCCGAAGCCAGAATTTGAGACGGAGGAGGGCTGGGCCCAGGCCACACCACCTGGTCGCGCGGGCTAGCCCAGGCCGCGCTAGGGTGTGGTCTAGCCGCCCCAGATACCCCCTCGGTCTCCCTCTACGCCTATAAGAAGCCTTCTGACCTAAAAACTCTAGGGGGTTCGACGTTTTTTCCAGAAGGAGTTCCGCTCCGCCGCCACCACCAGATTTCATGATTCGGAACCAGAAACTACGTTCTGGCACCCTGTGGGGACAGGGAATTGGAGGAGATCATCACCATCATCATCACCATCGCTTCTCCATCGACCATCCATGTTTCCCCCATCTATGAGTGAGTAATCGCCCGCTGTAGGCTATGTGGATGGTAGGGATTGGATGGGATCGTTCATGTAATGGCATCAGATTGTTAGGACATGGTGCCTAGTATCTTCTATTAGTGCTTTATGACTTTGTTGTGACTTGTTATGCTTAATGCTTGTCACTAGGGCCCGAGTGCCATGATTTCAGATCTGAACATATTATTGATTCATTATGATAGTATTATTTATGGTCTTACCTGCAAGTTGTATACACACGTTGTTGTCCGGAACCAATAGCCCCAAAGTGACATAAATCGGGATAACCGGCGGGAATGGCTTTGATGTGAGGATCACATGTGTTCACGGAGTGTTAATGCTTTGCTCCGGTGCTCTATTAAAAGGAGCACCTTAATTGCCAGTAGTTTCCTTGAGGTCTCGCTGCAAACGGGCTGGCAGGACAAAAGATGTTGTGCAAGTTCTCATTGTGAGTACGTATGACTATATATGGAACACATGCCTAGGATTATCTAGTACTTGGATGCTTTATCTTATTTATCTGCAATTGCCCTATGTTCTGATTGCCATGTGAATTTTCTTGTCCATGCAACGCCCGTCCATCCATCCCTATGCCTACCACACTCGAATCCTACTGTTTACAGCTATTGTTACTGTTGTCTTTACCTTTACTACTGTTGTTACTTTGCTATTCCTACTACAAAACTGTTGCTACTGATAAAATGCTGTGAGCAAGATTGTTTCCAGGTGCATCTGAATTGACAACTTAGTTGTTAAGGCTTATAAATATTCTTTGGCTCCACTTGTGTCGAATCAATAAATTGGATTTCACTTCCCTCGAAAATACTGCGATACACCCCCTATACTTGTGGGTCATCAAGACTATTTTCTGGCGCCGTTGCCGGGGAGCATAGCTTTATTTATCAAGTTCACTTGAATTCATTATTGTTCGCTGCCATCCATCCATCATGGGTAAGTCTCGTGGTGGCAAGGTTCCTATTTTACCAACCACTACAAGAAGAGGTACGGTTCTGAACACCTCTATTGCTCTTGATTCACCATCTGTTATGAGTAAGCTCGTTACACCACCACATACACATGCTACACACACTGCTACTACTGCTGAATCTGAAACTTCTGATACCTATGATGCTGCTTCTACTGTGCTTGATAAGAGTGGTTCATTAGGTCCTTTCCTAGATGCTACGATTGCTAGAACTATAGCTGGAAATACTGAAACTCCTAATGAAGACACTACTACACCTGTTAGTTCACCTGAGTCTAGTGAGAGTTATGATATTGAAGACGGTTATGTTGAGATGACCGATGAATTTATTAAAGAATGTAAGAACACCCATTATAGGAGCACTGCTAAGAGTCTCCTTGAGAGGCATACTATTAGACCCAAATTGTCCCCTATTGCTAAGGACTCTCCTGTTATACCTAATCAACTACCCGTTAGGTTGCTGCTTCTCCCATAAACATTAAAAATAAAGATTATGATTTCTTTCTCGATCTATCTTACATAACTATTGTTGAGAAAGAACATTTTTGTGGGACTAAGAATGAAAGTGCAGTAGCACATATGAATGAACTTTTTACCATGAGTGGCTTGTTTTCTGATGATATTAAGATGCGTACTTACTTTGTTGCTAAGATTTTCCCCTTTTCACTGAAAGGAGAAGCTAAAACTTGGTTTAGTAATTTACCTCATAGATCTATTGATAGCCCTGATTGCTTGATTAGTACTTTCCTGCAGAAATATTTTCCTCCTAGTGCTAGACATGCTATTTTGCAGGAACTTTTTGATTTTAAATAGGGAGAAAAAGAGATATTGCCTGAATCATGGGCAAGGTTTTGTGCTTTGATTCATGCACAGGCTGGAAATCCATTACCTAAGAATGAGCTTCTTGATATATTTTATAATGGACTAACCGAAGAATCTAGGACATACCTAGATAGTTGTGCTGATTGTGTTTTCATGAATAGGACTCCCAAAGAAGCTGAGGAATTAATGGCTAAAATAAGCAAGAACTATGAGGATTGGACTCCTCCTGAACCAGCTATACCTGAAGTAATCATACCTAAACCAACTATACCAGTACCTATTCCAACATCAAATAAGAGGGGAGTTATTGAATTAAATGATGAAGTGATGAAGGAAGCTAAGAAATGTCTTAAGGAGAAGGGAATTAAAGCTGCAAATGTCAAGAATTTACCTCCTATAGAAGAATTATGTAAGACTATTCCCTACTCATCCACTATTGAGGTACACTCTCTCCAACACTTTGATGAAGGTGATATCCCTTACTCTAAACTTCCTGATCAATGCTTAGAAGAATTCGATATTTTTATTGTTAAGCAAGATAATTTTAATAAAAGGGTGCAAAATCATCTAATGGAAAACACTAGAGCTATTGTGGAGTTGAAAGATATTGTGGAAAGAACCTCTAATCATGTTAAAATGATTGTTAAACACTTTCAAATGGTTCAATCTCATATAGATCAACTCATTAAAGTGCAAAAGGACTTACTAATTAATGCTGCTAAAGAAAAACATGCTTATGAAATTAGAACTAGAAGTGGTGCTGCTACCTAGGATCCTCTATATCCTGAGGGGCATCCCAAAAGAATTGAGAAGGTTCTCAACAAGCTGAAAATAGTGGCTCTACTCGTAAGAAAAGGAAAAAGAAACATCAAACTATTGTAGAACCCTCTGAACCTGCTATAGATCCAAATAGTATATCTATTTCTGATGCTGAAATTGAAAGTGGTAATGAAGAAAATGAAGCTCCAAATGAAGAAAAAGTTGAAGAAGAACCTGAAAAGCACACTAAGACTACTAAATACACCAAAGAAGATTTTATTGCTAAGAAACATGGTAGTGAAAGAGAACCTTGGGTCCAAAAACCTATGCCTTTCCCTGATAAGAAACACAAGTCAAAGGAGGATGAACATTATAATAAGTTTTGTGAGTGGATGAAGCCTTTATTCTTGCAAATTCCTTTGACTGATGCTATTAAATTGCCTCCTTACTCAAAGTATATGAAGGACATTGTCTCGAATAAAAGGAAGATCCCTAATGAAGAAATCTCTACTTTGCTTGCCAATTATTCTTTCAATGGTAAGGTTCCTAAGAAACTTGGAGACCCAGGGATTCCAACTATCCCTTGCTCTATTAAGAACAATTATGTTAGAACTGCTTTGTGTGATTCGGGAGCTGGGTTTAGTGTTATGCCTTTCTCTCTCTATAAGAGGCTTCAGCTTGAAAAATTGATACCAACTGATATATCTTTGCAAATGGCTGATAAGTCTACCACTATTCCTGTGGGTATATGTGAGGATGTACCTGTTCAGGTGACTCACAATTGCTTGATATTAACTGATTTTGTTGTGCTTGAAATGCCTGAAGATGATAATATGTCTATTATTCTTGGGAGACCTTTTCTTAATACTGTAGGAGCTGTTATTAATTGTAATAAAGGAAAGGTGACCTTTAATGTTAATGACAAGGAACATACTGTCTATTTCCCCAAGAAGATTGAAAGGACTTATGGTTTGAATTCAATTGAACATGTTGAGGGCATTCAAGTTGGAGAAATATATTGTCCCATACCAAGAGAAAAATTTGAAACTATTATGATTGGGACTATTGCTATCAAGGTTGAGGTAACATAATCATTAGTGGAATACAAAGTTTTTGTCTCATATGAGATTGTTTTGGTAACAAGACCTGATCAACCTTGTTAACTAAAGGATTTCATTGAAACAAAACAATGTTTTCACTCTGATTATCTCTGTTTACTTTTATTCTATCCATTTTAGTTTTTGCTTTCGTTTAGTTTTCTTTGTTGTTAGTTGCTTGCATGTTAGAGTGTCTTAGAACTTCTGAAGTTTTGGCTTTGTTTTGTCATTGCATCATTCCAGAAACCTTTTTCTGTCAGAAAATCATTCATCTATGCCTGAAAATTTCCCAAAAATAAACTGTCTCAAAAAATTCCAGAAAATTCATATTAAATTTTTTCGTGAAAAAAGGGGAAGAGGAGTGTCTGGAAGGTACCATGGGGACCCACCAGGCAGGCACACTACCTGGTGGCGTGGCCTGCCCTAGGTGGCGCGATGCCATGGTGTGGGCCACCCCTGGCCCTCCACTCACTCTCTCACTTGCCACTTTCTTCTCTCTCCCGAGCAAACTCCAGTTCATTGCTCAAAATCGTGTTCTTGCTGTGCTTGCTCTCGATTTTTTCGATCTCCTTGCTCAGCCCATCTTTGTTGCTGAAATTTGGAGCATTTGTTCTCCGGTATGTGACTCCTCCCCTTGTCCAAGTAGATTTGTGTTTAGTGGATTATATCTTAAGTATTTTGCTGCTGTAGGTGACAGGTTATGAGAGTTTGTAAGCTTGTTTGATGCTTAGAGACATAGTTTTGATGCATGTTTAGGCCTCTTACAAGTACCTATGAGTAGTACCCTTCATTATATTCACTTTGCAGTCACTTGTTTAATAGGTGTTTAAATTTCAGAATATCAAGCATGAACAACCATGCCTTTGGAGAGATATTTGAGAGGGATGCACCTAGGAGGTTGAGTCCCTCAAGATCAGCCTCTCAGTTTAGGCCCTCATACAACGAAGATCTCATTGCAACTCGTATTGGTAATGAAGGGGGTGATGGGGATGCTCACCCATCTACTTTTCCTTATTTTACTTTCTTACAAGCTGCAGGGATTCTTGATGATTTCTTGCTCCTGATTCAGAGGGTTGTTTTGACCTCATATATGCAAGATGAGAGTGAGCAATATGCTATGCTCACCAAAACTTTTGTTGAGAGCTTCGTGTTTACTAACAAGCCCTATCAGTCATTTGTCTCTTTCAAAATTTATAACCTTCCCTTCACCTTGTCATTGGAAAGATTTTGCAGCGTTGTAGGTGTAAGCATGACAGGGACCGTGAAGAAGATTCAAGGGCGACCCGCTGATTTGCTGGAACTTTACCGAGGGGTAACCAATGATGATGACCGTGTGGCTCAACACGGAAAGATAAGAAACATCCAACTCCCTGCTATTAGATACTTTGCATATTATCTTGCTACTAGCGTTCTTGGTAGGGAGAATACGAGTAATATCTCCAACTATCATTTAGCCTTCCTTGCTATTGCGCTTAACAATGACACTCGATACAACCTTGGCTCGCTTATTGCTCGCCGCCTAGCTGCTAGGGGGCCTATCTATGGGGGTATCATTGCCTCACGTATGGTCAATGCATTAGGGCTTTTAGTGGACCCCAATGATACTATATTAGCGCCACAAAGGCTTGACCTTGTTGCTATGAAAACTCATCACTTTGTCACTTCTTTTTCTAATTTGGACAGTCTAGTATATAGGATGCTGTTTACTGACGGGGATGAGAGGGAGATCCCTTTGCCACAGTATTCTTTGTTTAGTGTTCATAGGAGACTATGGTCGCGCTCTAAGGAGGAGGTGGACGAGCAGCTCCGCTTGTTGGGTTTCCACGAGCAGCATTAGGAGGATGTGCCCTCCTACGATTACTCCGTGCACTACAGAGGGATGTACTCGAGCTCGCACCAGGACGAGGGTACCTCCTCGTCGTACCACGGAGATGAAGGAAATATGCCCTGAGAGGCAATAATAAAGTTGTTATTATGTATTCCTTATATATGATAGATGTTTATTTTGCATGCTAGAATTGTATTGATCGGAAACATCAATACATGTATGTTTAATAAACAAAAAGGGTTCCTAGTTATGCCTCTCTTATAGAATAGATTGTTGATTAACAAGATGATCAAGGTTTCCTGATCATGGACATTGGATGTTGTTAATAACAAGGTTACAGCATTGGTGGAATGATGTGATGAACATTCATCCGAAGTATAGCATTATGATCAAGTCATTATGTTTATATTTCTATAACATCATACGAAGTAATCTTTATCCTTAGACCATGAGATCATGTTAATTGCTAACACCGGAAGAGTATCTTGATAACATCAAACATCACACCGTAATAGGGTGACTATAAAGATGGGTTCAGTGCTACGAAGGTGTTATGTTGAGGCTCATGGATCAAGAGTGGAATTTGTCAATCCCGATGATGGATAGATATACTCTGGGCCCTCTCGGTGATATCACATTGAGATATCTTGCAAGCAAGTGATGTGATCACTCGAATGTTATATCACGGGAACGAGAAAAGAGTGCATGTCGGTAACGAGATCAAACTAGGTATTTGGATACCGATGATCGAATCTCGGACATGTATTATATCATGAGACAAAGGGATTAAATTACAAGCGTTAAAGGTTCTCACGATCACAAAAGTCATCGTTGAATATGCAGGAGTCAGTATGGACCTCTAGGTCCCGCTTTTGATTATTAATCTGAGAGGAGTCTCAATCATGTCTGCATTATTCGCGAACCATAGGGTGACACACTTAAGAGTTACCGGACACCATTTTGGAGCACATATGTTTCAGACAAAAGAATTGCAAAGCGCAGGAATTGTTTCGATAGAAACCAGAAATAGTTTCGGGTGAAATTGCAGAAAGTGGTTCTGCATGTGATATTGAAATATTGCGAGGGGTTATATGTGAATGTTTTTTAATTAAAGTAATTAACAAATTTCTGAATAAATTTAATAAAAGAGTTTTATTAAATGAGAGAGCATTAAACTTGGAGAATTTTAATGCATTTAAAGTAGGGACTTTAAAGGGGAATGTGAAGAGGCATTTTAATGTGGAGGGGTTGCCACCACATGAATGGTGGAGGTGAGGAGTCACCCCCCATGCGCCGGCCATGGAGAGGAGGGGCACCCCCTCCTCCTATAAAAGGCCCCTCTCTTCCTCCTTCTTCCTCACACCTCCTTGTGAAGGATCTCTCTCCCCCTCTAGAATTATTTCCCCATGGTCTGGGATTAGCGAGATACATGTTCCCGGTGGCATTTCGTCTGGAAGGAGTTGCTGCTTCCGCTGGATCGCTGGAGCGAGGAGGTGGAGGTTGTCCGGTGGCTTGAACGTGTGTGCGAGTACGGATGCGCTGCTGAGTTGCGGCGCTCAGACTTCATCACGATCTTGAGATCGGCAAGTGTACGACTACATCAACCACGAGTTCCTACTCGTTGTCTTCGAGGGTAAGTTCTCGTTGGATGTATGTCCACTCGTTTCTTTGTACCTAGTAGATAGATCTTGGCGTGTAGTTCTCATCGTAGGAATTTTTTTTTCTATGTTGCGGACCCAACAGGTGACACTTCATCCTGGCCAGCTTGGGATTGACTCCCACTTAGACATCGCACTCATCTCCTTATCATGTTGCGTCGGTACTTTGTATATTCATGTTTCGTTCTCTTTTTAGTTTTCGTTCTTTCTTTGCTTTCGCTTTCTAAAACACAAAAAGACCAAAAATATTTCTATTGTTTCTCTTTGTTTGCTTCTTCTTCTTTTTGCCTTGGTTTGTTTCCCCTTTTTTGCTTTGTTTGAACTATTCGAAAAACCCAAAAAGATTTTGCTTTGCTTGTTTTTCCTTTTTGGTTCTTCTTTTAAAAATCGAAATCACCAAAAATATTTGATGTTCTTCTTTGGCTTTGTGAGTTTGTTGCAGGGTTCAGCAGTCCTCAGTGGATATTGGTTTCATATTATTATTCAAGCCACACAAGTGAAGAGCAATAATGATGATTAATGACAACTTGAGGTGTGGTAAGAGGCTGGTAACGAACTCTATTTGTTTTCATTTTTGTACATATACTCATCATTGTGGGCATACTTAGTCTGTTCGTATAAGGTGTATGTTATTTATGGATGCTTAGTAGTTCTTGCTTTCATATGATTGGTTCCATCTTGCTAATATTTTGTAGCATGTCTTATGAATGTTTGCTTGCATTACTCTATTCATAACTTGGTATGACACCGTGGTATCCTCCTCTGGATGTTTCATTTGAATTGACTTGGCACATGCTCACCCATGCATATGACCACAATAATCAGTTAAGCGAATTATTTTTCCTTGAGGATCTTGAATAACTTTCATGCCATGATTAGTCCTGTTTTGTTGCAAGCATGATTATGACAGCTATTGCTCTCTCGTTTGTCGCTCCCTCACTATTGCTTGCCTTCACTTTCACTGAGTATGTTTTACTCATGTTTCCAACTCCCTTAAACCAAATATGGTCAAAGTGTCCACCATACCTACCTATTAGCACCATTTTCTATTTCCGTGCATATTCAATATGCCTTGTTTTCTTCTGAATAAAATGTTTGCTGGTTATGAGAAAGTTAGTTAGTAAAGCTCTCACGAACTTGATGGCACACTTTAGTTTCTTGCATTTAATAAACCTGAACCATTGCATCCTTCTTTGTTGCGTATATGCTTGCACTTTATAAGTTGAAGTTAGCAGAACCATGTATCATGGGGAACGCTTTCAACATTCCACGGGTAATTTGTACCCCGTTGATATCATGATTCTTTTGCTTATGGATCCCGGCGGTGTGAAATAAAAGGGGAACTTGTGAGATTATGGAGTTTGTATATGTGTTAGAGAAACGTCTGGGCCGCTAGCCTAAGCCATGCTTAATCATGGTGGAAACTTGCAGCATAACCATAATGAGCATTCTATGAAGCATCCTCAATAAAAATCTATGCACACAGTAAATAAAAAGATCACTGAGATGCTCATTGTCTGCTTGCCTTGTCATTTTGATTATGGGATAGCTCATGTATCATGTGCAAGGGGTACCCCGTTGGCGGTTCTCTATGATACATTTGTACTTACAATGACAAGAGCTTACTTGTGACTGAAGTTGAGTAGCATGATGTCCGGTACTCGTGAGTAAGGGGCATGAGACTTTAGTTTATAACTTGTCAAGCATATCCTCTTAGTTGCGTCACTTTAACCTTAACCACTTAAAGATGCTTATGATAGGGGCAATGAGAGCTCAAAGCTAACGAGTACCATACTTTCAGCATTTGGAAGACTTTCAAACTTTTCAAACCTTTTTGTTTTCCTCGTTGAGTCTCCACATATTCTATGAGCACCTTCTTGAGAGCATAGTTGTCATTCTTAGTGTAAATGTGCTTGTCTCAAAACTTGATTATTTGTGTTATGATTTTGATGCTTGTATCTTTGATATCTTTACTTCTAGTCTTCACTGAACTTCAGAGGTTCCTTGGCATTCACGGTCAATGGCAAGCGAGATACCACTCTATCATACCTTGTTATGAGCATTGTAATGTTCCTTATGTTTATGTTTCATGCTACTTATTATTCTTGAGTTGGAATCTCTTCATAGCTTGCAATGCCTATTAAGTAAACTTAGTTGCATACTCTTTATTATGAATTGTCTAAGTAGTTGATTACATGCTGACAATATATACATCATATGAAGCAAATGTGTTCGTGAAAGTTCTTTTATCGCACTCAGTTTTCAACTGAATTGCTTGAGGATAAGCAATAAGCTAATCTTGGGGGGAGTTGATATGTCCAAAACATATCTACTTTCCCGGACACTTTTGCTATTGTTTCTCCTCTAAACTTGTGTGATTTGGATGCAACTAACACAGACTGACGTTGTTTTCAGCAGAATTGCCTTGGTTTCTAGTTTTTGTGCAGAAAATTAACTATCAGGAAAAATCCCGGAAAATATGCCAAAAATCCTATTTTACCAGAAGACTCCCGAAGCCGGAATACGAGACGGAGGAGGGCTGGGCCCAGGCCACACCACCTGGATATTATCACTTTGCGGCCCAAAAGTTGGGGTGTACAGGCAACGCGGTACCCAAGTTCCCTGAAATCAACTAGGGTGACTACAGTTGGTGTGCCAAATACTCAGAGGGTCTTTTTCGGCACAAATTCAACTTTACGTTTCAATACAAAAAATCAGGCTAACGGGCGTCAAGTTAGGCCCCCTGTCAGTTCGCCGTTATGTCGCTCCCATAGCTTAGGCGGGGTGGCTGTCACGTAGGCTTGCAGCGTTGGCGGATATGACAACGCCCCCTACCCAGTGTATTGACATGAAAAAACAGGGCCCATGTATCGGTATTATAATTATTTTTTGTTTACTCAGAAGCTGGAACGGCCACCGCCACGCGTCTCTCCTTGGACTTCCGTCCCAATCGTTAACCCCTACCATAAAAGCGCATTGACGGTTCCACCGTTCCCCTGCCTTGCAGAAACCACTCTTCTTCTTCCTGTCATCTACTATCTTCTTCCCGTCTTCTCCTTGCCACCATGGAAGATCTACGCATTCTAGAGACAAGCTTCACCACCCATGACAACAAGAAGATAGACGTTGTCTACACCAACGAGGAGGAGACAGTGGTGTGTGTCCTGAGGATGTACGAGGGTTGGCTTGGGATAGACGAGGACAAGTTTGTGGGATTGGACCTCGAGTACACCCCGGAGCACCCATATGAAGGGAGTGAAGTCGTCGTCGTTCAACTTGCCATGCGGAAACACGTCCTCGTCTACCACCCCTCCCGATTTGTAGATCTGCTCTCTGTAGCTAACGCTTTTAGGGTTTTCTCCTCTTGTTCTTTATCCACTTGCTCATCTTGCAACTACTGGATTTTACTTAGGACCAAATAAATTAGGGTTTGACTATGTCTCAATCGACTGAGATTTTCTCTAGTCTCAATCACCTAAGAAAAGTGCAACCGTAGTTAAAAGAAATGTGCAACTCGTTCAGTCGACTGAGAAATAGAAAAACCGAATAAATTATGACAATACAATGTTGAGAGTCTTGATCTTGCATTTACTAAACTTTTCAAAATTATATTGAGATGATGATCTTGCATTGACAAAATATTTGTAGTTACAAATTTTGGTGATGACAAACTACATACTTTTAGGACTGACAGGAAATGTCCGGTGCTGCACCAGTTCCTTGAAAAAAGGGAATTGTTTTCTGCACTGTCGACACAACAACTAATTTTTCGAAATTGTATCAAGAGGAAATTATAATTCCTGCGCACAACTGGATCGATATTCAGTGTCTTGTCAAGATCCTAGGGGGCAGGAAGAAGGATGGAATGGCATCACTCGCAACTAGAATCCTCAATGAGTCGTACGACAAAATGAAGGAAGATTTCCCTACGGATAGGCATGATTTCTGGGACGAGTGGCCGTTGTCTGATATAATCCTGAAGTATGTAGCCATAGATGCTTACGTGACCTACCAGCTGTATAAGAAGATCCATTTTTTAACATTACCTCTTGTTTTTCCCTATTTGCAAGAGGGAAGACGAGCTTAGGGGAGCCCTTTGTAGAAAATACGGAATAGCTGAGTTTGAAGCTGAATATGCAAAGAAATTGGCTGCATCTGAAGCAGCTGATAGAGAGGCTGCAGAAGCAGCTGAAAGAGAGCTTGCAGCTGAAGAAGAAGCTGACAGAGAGGCTGCAGCTGAAGCGGCAAACAGAGAGGCGACATCTTGTAGCGGCAACAATCAGGCCTGTGATGCACCGCTAATTGTGCCGCAGGACGCTGAAGATAGGAAAGCCAAGTCAGATGCCATTTGGGACAAAGCAGTTCGTCAAACGTGGAGTACCTAGAATGATGGCAAGCGCGTCAAGTGGTCTGATGAGGAGTAAATTAAATTTTACTTGTCAGTGTTATGTTTCTATTTTGTGGAACTCAGTTAGCTTGCCAAGATGTCTAGCGGATAAAGTGATACTAGTAAAATAAATTTAACCCTCGTTGTGTTATGTGTATGTATGTGTCTTGTAGCTTGTCAAGATGGTAGCTTCTTAACTGGCAGTTTGAAAGAGTGCCCTTTTCCTCTCTCGCTAAACATATATGTTTCATTTTGCCCAAATTGGTAGCAAATCTAGAGAAGATTCTCACTTCGATATTTCGTTCCCTTTTGGACCTCTTTTTGCCTCCGATCAGGTAGCAAATCTAGAGCAGCAAATCACACCAGGCAGAATACATTCATTCAGAAAACAAAACAAATGTAGATATAGCTGTGCGCAACTAAATAGGATATAGCGATAGAAAGTAGGTTGCTTAACGAGGTTCGATGCATTCAGCCAGAAATAGGATATAGCCAGGAGACAGGGGCCTCCTCGCCGACAGCCACGGAACGACGATAGCCACCCTATCCTCATCGGCCATCGCCGGCGCGGACAGGGTATTCTCGGGAGTTTGCGGATGCTGGTGGGGCAGTGGAGAGGGTTGCGTGGGGTCAGTGAGCTCAACAGTTAAGGTAGATAGAAGCAAGGCACGTTTCGTTGCACCACCGTGCAACACGCCGCGTAGTCTACTGCACCATGCACCGCGACACACGCACGGTACGTCACTTTTTTTTCCCGGGCCATGCATGGCAGTTCTGTATTGAGCCGCATGCAAAGGGCGCACACACAATTTCTCTGTACAAAGTTTGACACGCCCTAAAATTGGCGATAGTTAAAAGTAGAAATGTAGAGGGGGTGGGTGGCTGTACGGCGAGATTTGTGGGGTTGTGCTAGATTCGCTAGAGGGATGTGTTGATGACTACGAGTGACTCGATGAACCGGAGACGTTAGGTCTCGTCGAGCTCAGCTATTCGGCCTCCGGCTATCGCGTGCAAGCTTCTTACGGTGGGCCCCAGTTGGAAGTGAGATTGAAAGCCGCTGCGTAAAAAATGGGATGTGTCTTACTAAAATCAACTGGCAATAAATTGCAGCTGTCCATCGACGACCGTGCACTCGATGGCGCATGTGTTGTGGCGTAGTAGTAGGAGTAGTAGGCTTTTCAAACTTGATTAAACGTGACATGACCGCTCGACGACTTTTTCCATAGACGGCATCGTGTTCCTTCTTGTAGAGGGAGACGTCAAGATGGTAGCTCGTTAACTGGCAGTTTGAAAGAGTACCCTTTTCCTCTCTCGCTAAACAGATATGTTCATATTGCCCAAATTGGTAGCAAATCTAGAGAAGATTCTCTCTTCGATAATTCGTTTCCTTTTGGGCCTCTTTTTGCCTCCGATCAGGTAGCAAATCTAAAGCAGCAAATCACACCAGGCAGAATACATTCTTTCAGAAAACAAAACAAATGTAGATATAGTTGTGCGCAGCTAAATAAGATATAGCGATAGAAAATAGGTTGCTTAACGAGGTTCGCTGCATTCAACCAGAAATAGGATATAGCTAGAAAGAAGCTGCTTAGCAGCACGGGCAGCTGCCGCAGCTGCAGGTACATCCTACAAGAGCTCGCGCCTCCGCCATCTCCCTCTGGTGCTTCCGCCACTTCTTGTTGCCCAGTTTCTTGGACTTGGGAGCCTTGGGCCTGATTGGAGGCATGCGACCCTCTTTGATGGCCACCCGCTGGAGGTTTTGGAGGTGAATGTAGAGAGCACGGTGTTCAGCGATGTAGGCGTTGATGTTCGCGGGCTAGGGCTTGCCGCTTTTGTGGATGCCGGAGCCTGCGGCCTCTGCATGCTTCAGTAAGGTGTTCAAGACGGTGCTGCCGGCGGCGTGACTCGTCAGGCAGTAGACGCCCCCCTTGTGGAAGGGGCAGCTGTAGGGGTCCCTGAGGAAGCCGTCGTACTTGCCGGCCCGCAGCCTCCTCAGCACCTGACGAGCCTTGGTGTGAATGGACTCGTCATCGCTGAAGACGTTGCTGCCGGAAACCTATTAGAAGAAAGGGAAAATGGGGGAGTAGATGGTGTAAGAAGATCGAGCAATCGAAATGCGAACAAGCGAATCCTAATAAACCAAGATCTAGCATCCAACGGTGGGAACAGTGTTGGATAATTAGGCACAATTTCGATGATTAATTCCAGAATATTAAACATGACAATACCAGTTAAATTTTAAATAGAATAGCCCATTATTTCTAACAAACGGTAGAAGAACCAGGGGAGGGGAGCAAACCCAAGTTACCTCCGACCATAGGTCGTCGATGCCGGTGTTGTAGGGGTTCAGCGGAGCAATGTACTTATCTGGATCGTAGGTGCCCAAGAAGTGCGTGATCTGCTTGTGACCAGCGGGGGCCTCCTCGCCGGCGGGGGGCTCCTCTTCGGTGGCTCCATCGGTAGCTGGAACGGGGGCCTGGATGGGAACTTCGGCTGCCATTGATGCCTCCACTGGGGCCTGGACAGGGACATCAGCTTCTTTCAACGCGTAGAGGGGGACCGGTGAGGAGACAGGGGCCTCCTCGCCAGCAGCCACGGGGGCGACAATGGCCACCTTATCCTCCTCGGCCATTGCCGGCGCGGACGGGGTATTCTCGGGAGTTTGCGGATGCTGGTGGGATAGTGGAGAGGGTTGCGTGAGGACAGTGAGTGAGAGTGGGAGTGGGTGTGCGAAGAGGGGCTCTATAGCTAAGGTGGATAGAAGCAAGGCACGTTTTGTTGCACCACCGTGCAACGCGCCGCGCAGTCGACTGCACTGTGCACCGTGACACGCGCACGGTACGTCACGTTTTTTCCCGGGTCAGGCAGTTCTATATTGAGCCGCATGCAAAGGGCGCACACACAATTTCTATGTACGAAGTTTGACACGGCCCTAAAATTGGCGATAGTTAAAAGTGGAAATGTAGAGGGGAAGGTAGGTGGCTGTACGGCGAGATTTGTGGGGTTGTGATAGATTCAGTAAAGGGATGTGTTGATGGCTGCGAGTGACTCGATGAACCGGAGACGTTAGGTCTCGTGGAGCTCAGCTATTCGGCCTCCGGCTAGGGCTTCCAAGCTTCTTACGGTGGGCCCCAGTTGGAAGTGAGATTGAGAGCCGCTGCGTAAAAATGGGATGTGTCTTATTAAAATCAAGAGGCAATAAACTGCAGCTGTCCATCGACGACCGTGCACTCGATGACGCATGTGTTGTGGCGTAGTAGTAGCAGCAGTAGGCTTTTCAGAGTTGATTAAACGTGACATGACTGCTCGACGACTTTTTCCATGGATGGCATCCTGTTCCTTCTTGTAGAAGGAGACGTCAAGATGGGGCCTCGTCAAGGTGGTAGCTCGTTAACTAGAAGTTAGAGAGAGTACCGTTTTCCTCTCTCGCTAAACAGATATGTTTCATTTTGCCCAAATTGGTAGCAAATCTAGAGAAGATTCTCTCTTCGATAATTCATTCCCTTTTTGACCTCTTTTTGCCTCCGATCAGGTAGCAAATCTAAAGCAGCAAATCACACCAGGCACAATACATTCATTCAGAAAACAAAACAAATGTAGATATAGCTATGCGCAGCTAAATAGGATATAGCGATAGAAAGTAGTAGGTTGCTTAACGAGGTTCGATGAATTCAGCCAGAAATAGGATGCAAGCAAAATATAAAAAATCAAAAGAAGCTGATTAGCAGCAGCAGCCGTGGCAGATGCAGATACATTCAAGGAGACATCCAACCCATTCATTCGCCAGCGCCTCCATCTCCCTCTGGTGCTTCCGCCACTTCTTGCTGCCCAGTTTCTTGGACTTGGGGGGCCTTGGGCCTGATTGGAGGCATGCGACCCTCTTTGATGGCCACCCGCTGGAGGTTTTGGAGGTGAATGTAGAGAGCACGATGTTCAGTGATGTAGGCGTTGATGTTCGCGGGCTCGAGCTTGTCGCTTTTGTGGATGCCGGACCCCGCGGCCTCTGCATGCTTCAGTAAGGTGTTCAAGACGGTGCCGCCGGCAGCTCGACTCGTCAAGCAGTAGACGCCCCCCTTGCGGAAGGGGCAGCTGTAGTAGGGGCTCGTGAGGAAGCCGTCGTACTTGCTGGCCCACAGCCTCCTCAGCACCTGACGAGCCTTGGTGTGAATGGACTCGTCATCGCTGCAGATGTCGCTGCCAGAAACCTATTGGAAGAAAGGGAGAATGGGGGAGTAGATGGTGTAAGAAGATCGATCAATCGAAATGCGAACAAGCGAATCCTAATAAACAAAGATCTAGCATCCAACGATGGGAACGGTGTTTGATAATTAGGCACAATTTCCATGATTAATTCCAGAATATTAAACATGACAATACTAGCTAAATTTTAAATAGATTAGCCCATTATTTCTAACAAACTGTAGAAGAACCAGGGGAGGGGAGCAAACCCAAGTTACCTCCTACCATAGGTCGTCGATGCTGGTGTCGTAGGGGTTCAGCGGAGCGATGTACTTATCTGGATCGTACGTGCCCAAGAAGTGCATGATCTGCTTGTGACCGGCGGGGGCCTCCTCGCCGGCGGGGGGCTCCTCTTCGGTGGCTCCATCGGTAGCTGGGACGGGGGCCTGGACGGGAACGGAGGCTTCCATTGATGCCTCCACTAGGGCCTGGACAGGGACAGCGGCTTCTTTCAACGCGTAGAGGGGGACCGGCGAGGAGACGGGGGCCTCCTCGCCGGCGGCCACGGAGGCGACGATGGCCACCTTATCCTCCTCGGCCATCGCCGGCGCGGACAGGGTATTCTGGGGAGTTTGCGGATGCTGGTGGGACAGTGGAGAGGGTTGCGTGAGGACAGTGAGCGAGAGTGGGAGTGGGTGTGCGGAGAGGGTGTCTATAGCTAAGGTGGATAGAAGCAAGGCACGTTTTGTTGCACCACCGTGCAACGCACCGCGCAGTCGACTACACCGTGCACCGCGACACGTGCACGGTACGTCACGTTTTTCCCGGGCCATGCATGGCAGTTCTGTATTGAGCCGTATGCAAAGGGCGCACACACAATTTCTATGTACGAAGTTTGACACGGCCATAAAATTGGCGATCGAGAGCCGCTGCGTAAAAAATGGGATATGTCTTATTAAAATCAAGTGGCAATAAATTGTAGCTGTCCATCGACGACCGTGCACTCAATGACGCATGCGTTGTGGCGTAGTAGTAGTAGTAGTAGTAGGCTTTTCAGACTTGATTAAACATGACATGACCGCTCGACGACTTTCTCCATGGACGGCATCGTGTTCCTTCTTGTAGAAGTCTCGCTGAGGGACACGTCCGTGCTGTCTCACGCTGTACTGTGAAGGGCACGACGTGTGCAACGATCATCGTTGGATCGCACAGAATCAACGGTTGGTGCGCACGATCCGCGTGACAACTGTGATAACCAATCAGGAAGTAGCAGACAAGGTGAGCACATATTTGTGCTTCTACGAAAGATAGAGAGGTGGGGGGCAAAACTGAGTAGTACCACATAAAACCAAGGGCGATACTGAGTAGTATAAAAATGGAAAGTGAGTGTCTTGCACAATGAAATACATTGTGGCATACACTGAATTATGCCAAGATAGATCCACAAGAGTTCATTGGATGTGTGTTCTTCTCATAAACCACTCATAAACCACGTAAGGATCCACTAGAGTCATTGGATGTGTGCTCTTCGCACAAACAACATATCACCAGTGTCATTGCATGCGTGTTCTTCCCACAGACCACACATGGCTCCACCGGTGTCATTGCATGTATGTTCTTCTCACAAACCACACATGGATCCACCAGTGCCATGGCATGTGTGCTCTTTTCATGAACCACGGCTAGAGTCATTGCATGTGTGTTCTTCTCACAGACCACATATCACATGTGTCATTGCATGTGTGTTCTTCCCATAGACCACACATGGATCCACCAGTGTCATTGCATCTGTGTTCTTCCCACAGACCACACATGGATCTACCCAGTGTCATTGCAAGTGTGTTCTTCCCACAGACCACACATGGATCCACCAGAGTCATTGCATGTGTATTCTTCCCATGAACCACATATGGATACACCAGTGTCATTGCATGTCTGCTCTTTTCATGAACCATGGCTAGAGTCATTGCATGTGTCTTCTTCTCGCAAACCACATATCACCGGTGTCATTGCATGTGTGTTCTTCCCATGAACCACACATGGATCCACTAGTGTCATTGCATGTGTGTTCTTCCCACAGACCACACATGGATCCACCAGTGTCCTTGCATGTGTGTTCTTCCCATGAACCACACATGGATCCACCAATGTCATTGCATGTCTGTTATTCTCACAAACCACGTAAGGATCCACCGGTGTCATTGCATGTGTGTTCTTCCCATGAAACACACATGGATCCACCAGTGTCATTGCATGTGTGTTCTTCCCACAAACCACACATGGATACACCCAGTGTGATCGCATGTGTGTTCTTCCCATGAACCACACATGGATCCACCAGTGTCATTGTATGTCTTCCCTTTTCATGAACCATAGCTTGTCATTGGATGTGTGTTCTTCTCACAGACCACATATCACCAGTGTCATTGCATGTGTGTTCTTCCCAAAGACCACACATGGATCCACCAGTGTCATTGCATGTGTGTTATTCTCACAAACCATATCATGAACCACACCCAGTGTCATTGCATGTGTGTTCTTCTCACAGACCACACATGGATCCACCAGTGTCATTTCATGTGTGTTCTTCTCAGACCATATCATGACCCACACCTAGTGTCATTGCATGTGTGTTCTTCCCACAGACCACACATGGATCCACCAGTGTCATTGCATGTGTGTTCTTCCCATGAACTACACATGGATCCACCAGTGTCATTGCATGTCTGCTCTTTTCATGAACCACAGCTAGAGTCATTGGATGTGTGTTCTTCTCATACACCACATATCACCAGTGTCATTGCATATGTGGTCTTACCAAAGACCACACGTGGATCCACCAGTGTCATTGCATGTGTGTTCTTCTCACAAACCATATCATGAACCACACCGAGTGTCATTGCATGTGTGTTCTTCTCACAGACCACACATGGATCCACAAGTGTCATTGCATGTCTGTTTTTCTCACTAACCATATCACGAACCACACGCAGTGTCATTGCATGTGTGTTCTTCTCATGAACCCCACATGGATCCATCGGTGTCATTGCATGTCTGCTCTTTTCATGAACGACAGCTAGAGTCATTGCATGTGTGTTCTTTTCACAAACCACATATCACCGGAGTCATTGCATGTGTGTTCTTCTCATAGACCACATATCACATGTGTCATTGCATGTGTGTTCTTCCTATGAACCACACATGGATCCACCAGTGTCATTCCATGTGTGTTCTTTTCACAAACCACATATCACTAGAGTCATTGCATGTTTGTTCTTCTCACAGATCACATATCACCTGTCTCATTGCATGTGTGTTCTTCCCATGAACCACACATGGATCCACCAGTGTCATTGCATGTGTGTTCTTCACATGAACTACATATGGATCCACCAGTGTCATTGCATGTCTGCTCTTTTCATGAACCAGAACTAGAGTCATTGGATGTGTGTTCTTCTCACAGACCACATATCACTAGTGTCATTGCATGTGTGTTCTTCCCAAATACCACACATGGATCCACCAGTGTCATTGCATGTGTGTTCTTCTCACAAACCATATCATGAACAAAACCCAGTGTCATTGCATGTGTGTTCTTCTTATAGACCACACATGGATCCAGCAATGTCATTGCATGTGTGTTCTTCTCACAAACCATATCATGAACCACACCTAGTGTCATTGCATGTGTGTTCTTCCCATGAACCACACATGGATCCACCAGTGTCATTGCATGTCTGCTCTTTTCATGAACCACAGCTAGAGTCATTGCATGTGTGTTCTTCTCACAAATAACATATCACCGGTGTCGTTGCATGTGTGGTCTTCCCATGAACCACACATAGATCCACTAGTATCATTGTATGTCTGCTCTTCCCATGAACCACAGCTAGAGTCATCGCATGCGTGCTGTTTTCACAAACCACAGCTAGAGTCATTGCATGTGTGTTCTTCTTACAAACCATATCATGACCCACACCCAGTGTCATTGCATGTGTGTTCTTCTCACAATCCACACATGGATCCACCGGTGTCATTGCATGTCTGCTCTTCTCATTAACCACAGCTAGAGTCATTGCATGTCTGTTCTTTTCACAGACCACATTACACCCAGTGTCATTGCATGTGTGTTCTTCCCATGAACCACACATGGATCCACCAGTGTCATTGCATGTGTGTTCTTCCGATGAACCACACATGGATCCACCAGTGTCATTGCATGTCTGCTCTTTTCATGAACCACAGCTACTGTCATTGCATGTGTGTTCTTCTCACAAATCACATATCACCGGTCTCGTTGCAGGTGTGTTCTTCCTATGAACCACACATGGATCCACTAGTGTCATTGTATGTCTGCTCTTCCCATGAACCACAGCTAGAGTCATCGCATGCGTGCTCTTTTCACAAACCACAGCTAGAGTCATTGCATGTGTGTTCTTCTTACAAACCATATCATGAACCACACCCAGTGTCATTGCATGTGTGTTCTTCTCACAAACCACACATGGATCCACCGGTGTCATTGCATGTCTGCTCTTCTCATTAACCACAGCTAGAGTCATTGCATGTCTGTTCTTTTCACATACCACATTACACCCAGTGTCATTTCATGTGTGTTCTTCCCATGAACCACACATGGATCCACTAGTGTCATGGTATGTGTGTTCTTCCCACAGACCACACATGGATCCACCAGTGTCATTGCATGTGTGTTCTTCCCATGAACCACACATGGATCCACCAGTGTCATTGCATGTCTGCTCTTTTCATGAACCACAGCTAGAGGCATTGGATGTGTGTTCTTCTCATAGACCACATATCACCAGTGTCATTGCATATGTGGTCTTACCAAAGACCACACGTGGATCCACCAGTGTCATTGCATGTGTGTTCTTCTCACAAACCATATCATGAACCACACCGAGTGTCATTGCATGTGTGTTCTTCTCACAGACCACACATGGATCCACAAGTGTCATTGCATGTGTGTTTTTCTCACTAACCATATCACGAACCACACCTAGTGTCATTGCAGGTGTGTTCTTCTCATGAACCCCACATGGATCCATCAGTGTCATTGCATGTCTGCTCTTTTCATGAACGACAGCTAGAGTCATTGCATGTGTGTTCTTTTCACAAACCACATATCACCAGAGTCATTGCATGTGTTTTCTTCTCATAGACCACATATCACATGTGTCATTGCATGTGTGTTCTTCCTATGAACCACACATGGATCCACCAGTGTCATTGCATGTGTGTTCTTTTCACAAACCACATATCACCAGAGTCATTGCATGTGTGTTCTTCTCACAGATCACATATCACCTGTGTCATTGCATGTGTGTTCTTCCCATGAACCACACATGGATCCACCAGTGTCATTGCATGTGTGTTCTTCACATGAACCACACATGGATCCACCAGTGTGATTGCATGTCTGCTCTTTCCATGAACCACAACTAGAGTCATTGGATGTGTGTTCTTCTCACAGACCACATATCACTAGTGTCATTGCATGTGTGTTCTTCCCAAAGACCACACATGGATCCACCAGTGTCATTGCATGTGTGTTCTTCTCACAAACCATATCATGAACAAAACCCAGTGTCATTGCATGTGTGTTCTTCTTACAGACCACACATGGATCCAGCAGTGTCATTGCATGTGTGTTCTTCTCACAAACCATATCATGAACCACACCTAGTGTCATTGCATGTGTGTTCTTCCCATGAACCTGGATCCACCAGTGTCATTGCATGTCTGCTCTTTTCATGAACCACAGCTAGAGTCATTGCATGTGTGTTCTTCTCACAAATCACATATCACCGGTGTCGTTGCATGTGTGTTCTTCCCATGAACCACACATAGATCCACTAGTGTCATTGTATGTCTGCTCTTCCCATGAACCACAGCTAGAGTCATCGCATGCGTGCTCTTTTCAAAAACCACAGCTAGAGTCATTTCATGTGTGTTCTTCTTACAAACCATATCATGACCCACACCCAGTGTCATTGCATGTGTGTTCTTCTCACAATCCACACATGGATCCACCAGTGTCATTGCATGTCTGCTCTTTTCATGAACCACAGCTACAGTCATTGCATGTGTGTTCTTCTCACAAATCACATATCACCGGTGTCGTTGCACGTGTGTTCTTCCTATGAACCACACATGGATCCACTAGTGTCATTGTATGTCTGCTCTTCCCATGAACCACAGCTAGAGTCATCGCATGCGTGCTCTTTTCACAAACCACAGCTAGAGTCATTGCATGTGTGTTCTTCTTACAAACCATATCATGAACCACACCCAGTGTCATTGCATGTGTGTTCTTCTCACAAACCACACATGGATCCACCGGTGTCATTGCATGTGTGCTCTTCTCATTAACCACAGCTAGAGTCATTGCATGTCTGTTCTTTTCACAAACCACATTACACCCAGTGTCATTGCATGTGTGTTCTTCCCATGAACCACACATGGATCCACCAGTGTCATTGCATGTGTGTTCTTCCCACAGACCACACATGGACCCACCAATGTCATTTCATGTGTGTTCTTCCCATGAACCACACATGGATGCACCAGTGTCATTGCATGTCTGCTCTTTTCATGAACCACAGCTAGAAGCATTGGATGTGTGTTCTTCTCACAGACCACATATCACCAGTGTCATTGCATGTGTGTTCTTCCCAAAGACCACACATGGATCCACTAGTGTCATTTATTGTCTGCTCTTCCCATGAACCACAGCTAGAGTCATCGCATGCGTGCTCTTTGCACAAACCATAGCTAGAGTCATTGCATGTGTGTTCTTCTTACAAACCATATCATGAACCACACCCAGTGTCATTGCATGTGTGTTCTTCTCACAAACCACAAATGGATCCAGCGGTGTTATTGCATGTCTGCTCTTCTCATTAACCACACATGGATCCACCAATGTCATGGCATGTGTGTTCTTCCCACAGACCACACATGGATCCACCAGTGTCATTTCATGTGTGTTCTTCCCATGAACCACACATGGCACTAGTGGAAAACGGGCCTCCAGTCCCGGCCCTTAAGGGGCTTTAGTCCCGGTCCTGGTAACCGGGACTGGAGGGGCGGGACTAAAGGCCCACCCATTAGTCCCGGCCCTCTTACCAGCCGGGACCAATGGGCGTCCATGTGGCTGTCTCTGCGGGCGCATGATGCCCCCCATTAGTCCCGGTTCGTATTACGAACCAGGACAAATGGTTCTCTGCCGCGGCAGAATTTTAGGCACTTTCTCTGCCGCGGTAGAGAATTTAATTTGTATTGTTTTTTTTCATTTCAAAATAGTTTTCTACGCTACCACATACCGTACATGTCCGTGCATACATAAGATAACTTCTCTTAAGATCGAGCATACAAATATATACATGATAGTTACACATGGAGATCACAATTATCGGGACTAGAGCCCGTCTATTCAATTACACGGTCGAGGATGATCGGCGCCTATTCACACTAAATTCTCTGGCGTCATCTATCATCTCGTTCATCAAGAATCTTGCTAGTTCTTCAGCAATTGCTACTACGAGTTGCTGTGGTAGGAGCTGATCCCGCATTTTCTCGAACTATATAAGAAAAGGAGATCAATATGAATATCAATCATGATAACAAAAAGTGACGGTAATAAAAATAATGTTATGATTGTATTGCTTACATCGACTCTATAATCATTCAGCTCACTGGTAAATGTGCGAATGAACTCGCAAACGTAGAATCCACATAGATTCGTCCCCTGTGGCTGCCTCGCGCACTTTACGAGAATAGAATTCAATCAAAATAATAATCCAGCATCATAATTGTATTGAAACTAGAAGTAAAGAGATGCGCCTACTACTTACCGAAACCGGCTTAAACATCAGCTTCTCAGTAAAGTCACCCATAACCGCACTATTGAACTGGTTCCAAACCCTACTCGGTAAAGAAAATGAATGCGTTATTTATTACGTGATATCTCAGGAAATCAACGAAAGAGACCGCTGTAGCGCAAAAATTACCTCTGGAGCATGTCCTGCATGTCACTAAACTGTTCCAGGGGTCTCTTTAATGGGTCACGAGAAATTGTAAGGAAACAGTATGTGGTCACAGAAATTTTGCTCCGTTAGAAACCTTAGAACGTTTTTCTGTGTGTCCTCGGGTTTTTCCTTTAGCGTCCGACAATGTATTTTATTTTGGTCAATGAACCCAACACTGAAGATTGACCTTATTTTACATTCCATGATCTTCATTCTACATAATAATAGGGCACAAAAGGATATAATTAGGATAATTACATGCAATGAACTGAACAACTGAAAAAAATGAACAGCTTATATATAGACAATGAATTCAACAACTTACAGACAATAGCAACTCATGAGACTTTTCTCGAGGGCGTCGAAAGTGTATAACTGGAAGAGTTCTGGAAACTCAACATGGACCTCTTCTTCTCGGAAGTAGTAGTCATGTGGGACTTTCGCCACGATCATTATTCTCTCCTCGTTTACGGCTTTCAAGTACCATTTATGTAAACACGGATTTGTGTTGGCAGTTGTTGGAACTTCTCAAAGCTGACCAGAGGCTTCCCTGGGACATATGTAGGGACTACCTGAGCCTTGGGTAACTTGTCGTCCTGGGAACCTAGCAATTCCTCAACAGTCACATTCATAGCGGCCGCAAGCTTCTTAGCTTCTTCCATATCCTGCTGGGGAGTGTCATAGGATACCACCTTGAGGGGTGGGGTCGATTTTTTGGCCTGTTCCCCGAGCTAGGGGACGTCCTTTCTTTTCCCGGTTGCACTTTGACTTGATGATTTGCTCCCGCTTGCACTTCTACTTGATTTGATCTTCTTCACTTCCTTCTGAAGTGTGCGTCGATAGTCATCTGGCTTATGGTGCAAGTCATATTGCAATTTTGTGTTCAGAAAAGAAAGTGCATACGCTTTTTGCTTCTCGGTGTATACCGGGACAGGCTCGGGTTTCTTCTTTTGAAGCTGCGCAACACATTCGGCCTTTACGATCATGTCGGTTTCCTCGTCAGTATGATCATAAGGTCTGATAGGAAGATTCTTATGAGGTACTCTTGGGAGGGGCGACATTTGTCGTTTTGGGCTCCCGCGTCATTTAGTACTAATCGGAGGCTGCGGTGGAGATCGAGATGGACTCAGGCTGTGGTGGTCGTAGTCATGGGGTGGGCTTCTTGGAGGTGATGGAGGTGAAGGTGACATGCGACCACTCGGAGGCGGTGTTGGCTTTGGCGTCCAGCCTGGAAGCTTGATGTTGTTCTTGTCCCATAGAATGATACCACCCAGTACTTCTCCGAGTGTCCTCTCACCTTCAGGTCCAAGGATGTCAAGCTCCATTGAGTCCCACCCCATTGTGATTTCATCCACACCAACTTTAGCATAGCCAGCTGGAATATCATGGCCATGCCAGAGTGTGCCAGGTGGACAAGGTAAAGCACATCCGACCGCCACCTTGATGGATAGGTTCTTCACCTTCTGATGGATCTCACAAGATGCCTGCTCCTTGATTCCATCCACGGGGTAGCCGGGACCGCCATCTACCATACGTGCATCGTCAGAAGGGACCTCCGATTCAGCCATGCTACTTTCCGCTGAGATGGGCCGGCGGTAATATCGAGTACAGGATCTTGCAGGCGCGCTGCTCCTCGAAGTTTGCCAATCTGTTGCTGATGCATTCGAAGTGTTCCTATCAACTCGGTGAACTTATCTCCCTCCTCCTCCTGCCGTCGCCTCTTTGCTCTCTCTCTGCTCCTATAAGTATCTCTGTCTTTGGGAAACCCCATCTCCCACGTATAACTAGGGCCAAGGCCTCGTACACGTCCTCCGCGTTCGTCATTCTCGAGGACCTTTGTTAGCAAGTCTTTCTCTCTATCGGGACGGAACTTTGTTGTCCCCGCTTTAATCTCCTTCACCACTTTCTGCCATGTATCCCGGGGTATCCTAATCCCGTCACTGCAAATAAGGTCCCCTGTACTTTCTTCATACTCACTCCCATGCCCAAGGAACCAATTCCTTGCCCTCAGATCCCATTCTTCACGTATTGGTTCTAGAGTGATCCCTTTAGCAAGCATCTCATTTTCTTTAGCATCCCACTTTGGCATGGCAGCCGCGTAGCCCCCTAGCCCTAGGTGATGGTGATATTTCTTCATCGCGGCATTTTTCTTGTTTTTTTCTGACATTTCCATAGAAGGTTGTGACTCCTTGTACTTCACAAATGCATCCGAGTTAGCCTGCTGCTTCATTAGATAGCATTCAAATTTAGGAGTCTTCTTCATCTTCTGATACTTTTGCCATAATGCTTTCTTCCAGTTCTTGAATAGTCCGGCCATCTTCATAAGAGTCCACTGCTTGACTTTCTTCCTCAATGCAGCCGTGTCGGCATCATCCTCACATTCTGGCAGGGTGAAATGTGTCATGAGGTCATTCCAAAGACCCTCTTTGCACCTGTCGGAGACATACTCACCCTCTTTCGCCCCTTTGGTCTTATTCCACTCTCGAACGGTGATCGGGATGCGATCCCTAACCATAACTCCGCATTGTTTTTTAAATACAATTTTAGCCTTTTTGGGTTCCACCGGTTCACCCCGTGGTGATACCCGCGTAATTGTATAACGCGTAGATGCATCCAACTTTTTGGCCGGGCCTCGTTAGGAATATTTTTTGCTCGATGTGGAGGCCTAAGAGAAGAAACATTCGTCAATTTATATATATATATACAACTCAGTTAATGCATCTACTGATCACCAGACTTCATATATATACCTCGCCATCGGCTTCTCCACCACCGGAGCCGTCGCTTTCTCCTTGATCATTTCAGTCGACCTCCTCTCCCTCACCGGAGGGGTTCAGATAAATCGACGGAGATTCGGGTGGATCAACATGGGGGGTGTCGTTGATCATATCCTCGAGAATTTCTTCCTGTGCTAGGTCTCTCTGGATTGGATCCATAGTTTTCTACAAAATGCACACAATAACATTTTTCATTCTATATTGCTGCATAAAATAATACTAAACAATAATATGAACACGCAATTTTCTATAATAATACTAAACAATAGCAAAATTCTAGTGATGCCCTAACCCTAACCCTAAGTCCGGAGGCCCGCGAGCACTACCACATTAACCCTAAGTCCAGGGGACCGCGAGCACTACCACCCTAACCCTAAGTCCGGGGGCCCGCGAGCACTACCACATTAACCCTAAGTCTGGGGGCCTGCGAGCACTACCACATTAACCCTAAGTCCGGTGGCCCGCGAGCACCACCACCCTAACCCTAAGTCCGGTTGCCCGCGAGCACTACCACCCTAACCCTAAGTCCGGTGGCCCGCGAGCACCACCACCCTAACCCTAAGTCCGGCTGCCCGCGAGCACTACCACCCTAACCATAAGTCCGGGGCCCCACGACCACCACCACTCTAACCCTAAGTCCGGAGGCCCGCGACCACCACCACTCGAACCCTAAGTCCGGAGGCGCCAGTCGCCAGCGCGTGCGGGGGGAGCAAAGGGGAGGGGGCGGCCCGGCCTGCTCGCCTACAGTGCCAGCGCCGCCGCGCCGTCGCGTAGCCGGACGGGGAGCGAAGGGGAGGGGGCGCGGGGTACCTCTGGCGGGGGCGCGCGCGCGGCGGCTGGAGTGGCGGTGGCGGTTGGGGGTGGCGGTGGCGGTTGGGAGCCGTACATTTCTACCACATTTCTATATACACTATGTACACTATAAAATAGTACTATATAATACTATATACACTATACAATAGTACTATATAATACTATATACACTACAATACTATATACAATATACTATATACTACTATACAATATACATACTATATAATACTACATACTATCCAAAATAAAAAAATAAACTACAAAAATATACTATAATACTACATACCATACTAAAAAATACACTACATACTATATACTATATATAATACTACTATTACACTACAATATACACTACAAAAAAAACTAGAAATGTACGGCTCGCCCGCACCGCACCGCCGCCCGCACCGCCGCCGGCGTGCACGGCTCGCCCGCACCGCCGCCTGCACCGCCACCGACATGCACGGCTATCGCCGGCCCTGGCCTGCTCGCCCGGACCGCCGCCGACGTGCACGGCTCGCCCGCACCGCACGTCCACACCGCTGCCCGCACTACCACCGACGTGCACGGCTGTCGCCGGCTCCGGCCTACTCGCCCACAATGGCCGGCTCCGCCGCACGCCGCCGTGCATGGCTTCCGCGCCGCTGGACGTACAAGAGGGAAAGGGGATCGAGTGGCGGGGTACCTGGCCGGGGGCGCGCGCGCGGTGGCCAGAGTGGGCACACCGGCTGGAGTGGGGGCAGTGAGTGCGGCGGCTGGAGAGTTGGGCAGCCTGCCAACGGCCTTCGTCGTCCTCGCGTGCTCTCCTGCGTGAGTCCTCGAGTGTGGTGATTTGGGAGAAGAAGGGGCACAACAATATAAAGGGCGGGGACCTTTAGTCCCGGTCCGTAGCACGCACCGGGACTAAACGCCCTTTAGTCCCGGTGCGTGGCACGGACCGGGACTAAAGGTCCCCCCTTTAGTCCCCGTGCGTGCCACGCACCGGGACTAAAGGGTTTTTGGCCCAGCCCAACAGGCGCGCGCCAACGCCACACCTTTAGTCTCGGTGTGTAGCACACACCGGGACTAAAGGTTCCTTCTTAAAAAAAATCACCCTGGGGCGCGCCTGTTTAAAAAAATTCAATTAGCATATTATTTAAACATTTGAATTTTACAGTTTTTGCATACTTATCAATTTGAGAAAAATTTCAACATGAAAATTCTTGAATTTGAATAACTAATCCAAATCTATTTTCTGTTTTATAAAATAATTATTCTAACTAGTGAAACTAATAACCATTTTGCCATTTTCAATTTAAAAATGCATTAAATATTATATTTTGCATATTTTTAAATAAGTGATTCAAATCAATTTTCTGTTTTATAAAATAATTATTCTAACTAGTCAAACTATTAACCATTTTGCCATTTTCATGTAATTCTGACGCTCCGGTGGTCTTCCTCTGGCGAAACCCTAGACCGGGGGCCCCGGATCGTCTACCCTGCCTTATTTTTTCCCGCTCGTTCTCTTCCGGATCGTAGCCCCTTTAGGGTTTATGGTTTTTGTTTTAGGGTTTAGGGTTTAGGGTTTTGGTTTAGGGTTTTTGGTTTAGGGTTTAGGGTTTAGGGTTTAGGGTTTTTGGTTTAGGGTTTAGGGTTTTTAGTTTAGGGTTTAGGGTTTGGGGTTTAGGGTTTTTAGTTTAGGGTTTAGGGTTCCCTCCTCTGACTTAGGGTTTAGGGTTTAGACTCATATCTGCCGCCTCTCTCCACTCTATCCCGTGGCTTCCACCATACCTCTAACCCCGGGGAGGCGGAGATGGAGTCTTTCACGGGCTAGCAGGAAAATATTGTCCGAGGCAGAACGTCTGAAGATGCCATAGGGCGTGTGCACCAAGGGCATCTTCGAGAAATTCCACCACGGGAGGTTTCCCAACCCTTTCCTCCATCCATGGGGATGAAACTCTCCATCCATGTTGGCTTGGTCGTTGCCATAGCACATCTAGACTCATATCTGCCACCTCTCTCCACTCTAACCCATGGCTTCCACCATACCTCTAACCCCAGGGAGGCGGAGATGGAGTCTTTCACGGGCTAGCAGGAAAATATTTTCCGAGGCGGAACTTCCGAAGATGTCATAGGGCGTGTGCACTAAGGGCATCTTCGAGAAATTCCGCCATGGGAGATTTCCCAACCCTTTCCTCCATCCATGGGGATGAAACTCTCCATCCATGTTGGCTTGGTCGTTGCCATAGCACATCTAGACTCATATCTGCCCCCTCTCTCCACTCTATCCCATGGCTTCCACCATACCTCTAACCCCAGCGAGGCGGAGATGGAGTCTTTCACGGGCTAGCAGGAAAATATTTTCCGAGGCGGAACTTGTGAAGATGCCATAGGGCGTGTGCACCAAGGGCATCTTCGAGAAGTTCCTCCACGGGAGATTTCCCAACCCTTTCCTCCATCCATGGGGATGAAACTCTCCATCCATGTTGGCTTGTTGAGTTTCTTGCCATGGCGTATCGATGTTCCTTTTATAGGCACGGCGCCGCTTCTATTTGTCTTCTTCCTCCGACAGGGCATAGTGCGCTACATGCTTT
>OU342741.1:412470692-412496880 GCA_910589775.1 Avena eriantha
GTCCACACTTTGGAGTACTTTTCATATGATTTCTTGGACTAACCTATTAACAGAGCCACAGTGCTAGCTGCATGTTTTCTGCTGTTTTTGGTTCCAGGAAAGTCAGAAAATGAATATTCCTCGGAATTGGATGGGACAAAAGCCAAAGTGACTATTTTTCCAAAAGACTCACGGGGCCAGAATACGAGACGGAGGAGGGCCAGGGCCTGGCCACACCACCCCCCAGGCGCGGGCTAGGCTGGCCACGCCAGGACATGGTGTGGTGGCCCCAGGCACCCCCGGGCCTCCCTCTTTGCCTACAAGAAGCCTTCTGACCTAAAAACTTCGGGGGTTTCGACATTTTCCACGAAAAGTTTCCGCTGCGCCCCGCCCACCGAAGGGGAGATTCGGGGGGCAGAAGTTCTCTATTCGGCACCCTGCCCGGATGGCAATTGCCCCCGGAGCCATCTCCATCGGTCTCCACCATCATCTCCATCGCCCATCCATGTTTCTCCCCCCATCTAGAGTGAGTAATCCCCCGATGTAGACTATGGGAATTATAGGATGGATGAGATCGTTCATGTAATGGCATCAGATTATTAGGCCTGGTGCCTAGTATCTTTTATTAGTGCTTTATGACTTTGTTGCAACTTGTTGTGCTTAATGCTTGTCTAGGGCCCGAGTGCCATGATTTCAGATCTGAACATTTTATTGTTCATTATGATAGTATTGTTCTTGGTCTTATCTACAAGTTGTATACACCATTGTTGTCCGAACCTATGGCCCCGAAGTGACAGAAATCGGGATAACTGGAAGGGAAAGGCTTTGATGTGAGGATCACATGTGTTCAGGAGTGTTAATGGTTTGCTCCGGTGCTCTATTAAAAGGAGCACCTTATTGCCAGTAGTTCCCTAGAGCCCCGCTGCAAACGGCTGGTAGGACAAAAAGATGTTGTGCAAGTTCTCATTGCGAGCACGTATGACTATATATGGAACACATGCCTAGGATTGTCTAGTACTTGGGTGCTTTATCTTATTTATCTCTGCAATTGCCCTATGTTCTGATTGCTATGTGAATGTCCTTGTCCATGCAACGCCCGTCCATCCATCCCTATGCCTACCGCACTCGAATCCCACTGTTTTACTGCTTTGTTACTACTGTCTTGTTTTGCTACTGTTGTTACTTTACTATTCCTACTACACAACTTTTGCTACTGATAAACTGTGTGAGCAAGATTGTTTCCGGTGCAGCTGAATTGACAACTCAGTTGTTAAGGCTTATAAATATTCTTTGGCTCCCCTTGTGTCGAATCAATAATTGGGTTTCACTTCCCTCGAAATACTGCGATACACCCCCTATACTTGGGGTCATCAGACCACTCGATGACTTTTTCCATGGACGGCATCGTGTTCTCCTTCTGTAGAAGTCTCACTGAGGGAGATGTCTGTGCTGTCTCACGCTGTCCGGTGAAGGGCATGATGTGTGCAACGAGCCTCGTTGGATCACACAGGATCAACGGTTGGTGCGCACGATCCGTGTGACAACTGTGACAACCAATCAGGGTGTAGCAGACAGAGTGGCACATGTTTGGGCTTCTACGAAAGAGAGAGAGGGGGCAAAACTGAGTAGTATCAAAAACCAAGGGCAAAGCAGAGTAGTGTAAAAAATGGAAAGTGAGTGACTTTACAATAAATACATCATGGCAAACATCAAATTATGCCAAGATAGATCCACTAGAGTTTCATAGCATGTTTGTTATTTTCCCATGCCACATGGATCAACCAATGGCATTGCATGTGTGTTATTGTCACAAACCACATTGGTCAACCAATGTCATTGCATGTGTGTTCCTGTCACAAACCACATATGGATCCACCAGTGTTCATTGCATGTGTGCTCTTTCCACAAACCACATATGTATCCACCAGAGTCAATGCATGTGTGATCTTTTCATAACCACATATGGATCAACCAGAGTCATTGCATGTGTGTTCTTTCACAAAACACATGATCAACCAGAGTCATGCATGTGCGTTCTTTCCATGAACCACTATGGATCAACCAAAGTCATTGCATGTGTTTCTTTCCACAAACAACACATGGATCCACCAGAGTAATTGCTGTGTGTTCATGTCACAAAACCACACATGGATCCACCATGTCATTGCATGTGTGTTCTTTCCATGAAGCACATATGGATCCACCATTGTCATGCAGGTGTGTTCTTTCCACAAACCACATATGGATCCACTAGAGTCATTGCATGTGGTGTTCTTTTCCACAAACCACTAGTGGATCCACTAAGAGTCATTGCATGTGTGTTCTTTCCACAAACCACACATGGATCCACCCGAGTAATTGCATGTGTGTTCTTTTCTCTCAATCTCTATCTCGTTTTTTTTATAAGAAGAATTGCTTCATAGATGCTCATTATGGTTACGTTGCAAGTTTCCACCATGAGAACATGGATTAGACCGGGTGGCCCAGCGTTTCTCTAACACACATACATAACTCCATGGACTTACAAGCTCCCCTTTCATTTCACACCGACGACGATCCATAGACAAAAGAACATGATATCAACTAGGTACAAAGTACCGGTGCAATGTTGAAAGCGTTCCCCATGGCAGCATGGTTCTGCTAATTCACAACTTATAAAGCGTAAGCATATACACATAGATGGGCACAATGGTTCAAGTTTATTAAGTGCAAAGAAAATAAAGTGTGCCATTAAGTTCGTGAGAGCTTTAATTACTAATTTTCACATAAGAATTTTAATTCGGAAGGTAGATAAAAAACATGAATTTACTTGAATAGCAATAATGCTAATAGGTAGGTATGTTGGACACAAATGGCATAGGTTTTGGTTTAAGGATTGGATGCACGAGAAGCATTCCCTCTAAGTACAGGTTTTGGCTAGCAAGGCTGGGTAGCAAGCATAAGAGTTGAAGGAAAAACATACAAACATACAAGTGATAAAAACACACATGCAAACTCCTTGGAAGCACAAAGAACTTAACTAGAGAATACTAGACTTATGAGCAAATCAAGAAAGAAAGGTGATGAAATTATTATTCTTTTAAGAGTACTTTTATCTTTTCATTCAATTCTCAAAATAGTGTTGCTATTGACCGAGCCAGTTTTCCAAAACCAACTAAATTTACTCGATGATCCCAAAGTGGTACCAATACTAACGACAAGATCAATCATATAACCATGAATTGAAAACTAATATAAGGTATGAAAAAGAGTAAATGATAGAACTTCTCATTAATATTCCATAACGGCAACTCCAACCAAGGGATAATATCTAACGAGAGAGGGGACACTTCCATAATGCAAACCATCCTACATAATAACTTCTCTATTCATGATTAGACTCTACTAAGAAGGTAAAAAGATAGAAGATAGTGATGTGATACCACCGCGACACTCCCCCGAGCTTGGAACAAACCAAGGGGATGCCAAAAACATGATGAAGAATTAATCCTTCGGTGGTAGTGGTATTCTCTCGATTGGTGCAAGGAAATCTTCTAGTATCTTGCGAAGCCTGTTATTCTCCTCTTGAAGTATATCCACCTTCCTCCTAAAGACTCGGTACTTGTCGCACAACTCATCGGTTACTCATAGAGCTTCCACCGCTGCACGGCAGGAACCGAGATCTGGAGGTGGAGATATCAGCCCCTTCATGCCTGCTGTCATGTCCTTTACTTCCTCCCGATTTCCGATCCATGTCTTTGCACCTAGTGCGATCCTCCTTGTTTCACCTCGGCCCACGAGAGTCTCCTGCTCGAGATTGCGATGGAGGTTCGCGAAGGCCGTCGCAGCTCGTAATCCTTTGAAGAAGAACCCTGAACGACATCTGAACAAAACAGATTGAAACGGAAACCGACAAGAAACACGATATACGAACCTCGAGGGATCCGGGGGATTATATATTACACAGTTTTACAACAAAAGAAAGGGACTGGGAGAAAACGGGGTCGGCGAGCGGAGTCCGGGGCGGCCACACCACCTGCTGGGGCGGCCAGGGGGGGCCACGCCAGGGGGTTGTGTGAGCCATCCTAGCTCCGTTTCGGTCCCTCTTTCGCTCGTAGCTTCCTTGTGGATAAAAATGTAAAAGTATAACTGGATAGAATTTTCACGGAACTTTTCTTACCAGCATTGTTACCTATTCGAGAACAGACTCTGCAGGTCTCTGAATTGGTCATTAGCAGATTCTTCTAGAGTCATTTATTGAATAACATCAATATCTTCATCTTCATACTCATGCTCGAGTCATGAAACCTTTCACTTTCTTATTACACCATTTTCTCTGACAACTAGAAACTTCACTTTCATACAAAACTTACACAATTCTCATTAGCAACATTACGTGTAAGCGATGTAATAAAAGTTTTAAGTCCAATTTCAACTCTAAGTCCAACTTAAAAGTTTCTCTGACACCCTAGAAGCTACTGCAGCAACTCCTTCGAAACCCAAAAAGAATTCAAAAGGAAATCGTTCTAAGAAGCCAAATGTCACTGAGTGGCAAAATCTGTCAAAACAGACCAGCAGGTAAGATCAATATTTTCGAAAATCTTCTGTTGCTCAAATCAAAAAAGTGCAAAACTAACGAAAGTTAAATAACAACTTGGGGCAAAAGCACAAAACATTACAGCTCAATACTGACAGACAGAGATCTCTCACGCATTTTTACGGTGAATACACAAAAATCTATTTCGGGACAGCAACTTCCCCAATCTTACTTCTCTCTCATTAGAGGTTGATCTTGACACAAAAAAACAAACAAAAGGATAAGGAAAGGTCATTATCGAAGTAATAACTTCCAGACTCAAAGAAACAAAAACAAACTGAAAGCAAAAATAAATTGGGTTGTCTCCCAAAAGCTCTTTCTTTATAGCCATTAAGATGGGCCATGATAATTTCAAAGATGCTCACACAAGAATATGCATTGAAGTGAAAGAGAGCATTAAGACGCAAAAAATATACATGTTAAGTCTAACCCACTTCCTATGCAAGGGAATTTTGTAAACAAACAAGTTGTTGAAACCAGAGGCTACTAGCCATAGGAAGGCAAAACAAGTGCACCATAAAAACTTTCAGCATAAAACGAGGAAACTTGATATTATTGAGGTGCATAAGAACCGTCTTCCCTCTCTCTAATAACCTTCGGTATCATGCATAAACTTAATGATATAGCTATCACAAGAACAATGGTAGAAATGAACACTTATCCTAACAGAAAACACGGGGACACTAGCTCTCATACACTACTTTGTGAAACAATATTAGAAATATCCTTACAAAGGATAGTGTGTCCCTCTTTCTACCTATTTAGTGACAAAGTCTTTCACATTTCTATTATAGGTTCATCATCCATTTGTGTATCAGGTTCAATAGCTTTATTTGTACTTTCATTAACCATACTAGCTATCATAGAATGTTCCTTTATCTTAACTAGGAAAGGTATTTTCTCAATGTAAGGTTCAGGTAAACATGATTAGCAGTATAAACTTCAGTATTTCTTGCA
The DNA here is from genome assembly GCA_910589775.1 of Avena eriantha. Classification (NCBI taxonomy): domain Eukaryota; kingdom Viridiplantae; phylum Streptophyta; class Magnoliopsida; order Poales; family Poaceae; genus Avena; species Avena eriantha. Next base: position 412,476,205 of record OU342741.1, read on the forward strand.
GGAACACACTTAGAAACATCTTTATATGGTTCATGATGCTTATTCCACTTCTTTTTAGGAACTTCAATATAGGAAGAAAAAGCCTTGAAATAAGTTGCAATAGCTTGAGAGTCAAGACCATAAGAATTTTTAATATTTTGAAAGTCATCAGTTTCCATAAAAGATTCAATGCATTCATAATCATAATTTATACCTGACTTTCTTCCTTTGTCATTCTCCCATGCTTCAGCATTGTCTTGAATACAGTCCAGAAGATCCCATTTAGCTTCTTCTTCCATGCATGTAAATGATCCAGCACAAGAAGCATCCAATAAATCCTTATCATGAAGAGAAAGCCTTGCATAAAAGTTATTGATAATAATATTGTTGGGGAGCTCGTGAATGGGACATTTGAGCATTAGTAACTTAACTCTCCCCCAAGCTTGTGATGTACTCTCTCCATCAAGAGGCCAAAAGTTGTATATTTGATTCCGATCTTTATGAATCTCACTAGGAGGATAAAACTTTGAATAAAAGAGAGGTACTATTTCCTCCATTCAAGAGCTTGACAATTCTTCAACAGCTTATACCAGTCCTCAGCTCTTCCTTTTAGTGATAATGAGAATAACTTCTTCTTGACTATATCTATTGTAATACCTGCACACTTGAACAACCCGCATAATTCGTGTATAAAGAGCAAATGATCACCGGGATGGACAGTTTCATCTCCAACATAATAGTTATCCATAACACGATCAATAATTCTTGTAGGTATTTTAAAAGTTCAATCTTAGCAGGAGGTGGTTCATCTACTACCTTAGCAATGGTAGTAGCATTACGATATAAGAAACTCAGTGAATTATCCATATGAAATAAAGCAACTAACAGAAGTAAACAATACTCACAGTAGAAGTTTCCTTTACCAGTTCCACTTTCCAATAGCGCTTCACTCCTTGGCAACGACGCCATAAAATAGTCTTGATGACCCACACGTATAGGGGGTGTATCGCAGTATTTTCGATAAGTAAGAGTGTCGAACCCAATGAGAAGAAGAAGGTCGTGGCGAGTGGATAGGAGCAGGAATTCTCTGTAAATACTTAGCAAATGGATTTCTAGGGGTTTTTGATAATGCAGGTAAATAAAGTACGAGTAAATAAAAGACAATAAGAATAAATGCAGCAAGTGTCCCAAATCTTTCTTTAGCAAAGGACAAGTCGGTTTATTACTTAAGATGACCAAACGTTCTTGAGGACACATGGGAATATCGTCAAGTGCTTTCGCTTGATATAGTTGATTAATCTTCTTTAGTTTGCTAAGTGTTGTGTGGGTGAACCTGTGCTAATGTACCGACCTTCCTAGGACTAATACATACTTGTGATTATACCCCTTTCAAGCATCCGCAAGTACAAGAAAGTAATTAAGGTAGAAACCTAACCATAGCTTTAAACTCTAAGACAATGACGTCCCTTGTGCAATGGTTTCCTAGCGGGGGTTCAAGTTTCTGTCACTCCGGCAACCCTACGATTAGTAGCCAAATACACAATGCATTCCCCTAGGCCCATATAGGTGAAGTGTCATGTAGTCGACAGTCACATGACACCACTAGAACAAGTACACCATAACTTAAATATCAAACTATTGAATCTTTCTCAACGCAAATCCACTACAAACAACATGACTTCTCCCATGTCCTCAAGAACAAAACGAACTACTCACAAGACATCATATGGATCATGATCAGAGATAAAATAATGATGTGTAACAATCTGAACATAAACGATAATTCAATGGTTCACTCAATAGCATCAACTACAAGGAGTAATCAACACCGGGAAAGTTTCCCCTAAGAACTATGCAAGATTCAACCCAATTCTTACAGCAGTATGGAGGTGGTGATGATGGTGCTGGTGGAGATAATGGTGATGATGATGATGATGATCCCGATGAAATCCATCTTGATGGTGGTGTTGATGGCGACGATCTCCCCTCTCTGGGAAGGAACTCCCCCGGCAGAATTCTGTCTGCCGGAGAGATCTTTCTCTCTTGGTGTTTTCCGCCCCGTAGAGGCGGCATAATCTTTCAATGGTCGCTCCCCAAGTCTTAGGGTTTCGGGAGGATAATATACGCCAGAGGGGAGAGGCTAGAGTGGACCAGGGCGGCCACACCACCTGGTGGTGCGGCCTGAGGTGGCCCGCGCTAGGGGGTGCTATGGGCCCCCTATGGCCCATCTCCACTTCCCCTTCTGGCTTTCTTCGTCTTCTAGAAAAATAAGATTTTCCATGTATTTTCCTGGATTTTTTGATCTTCAATAATTTTTCCTCAAAACAGCACCTTTTCCATCAGAATCCTGACTGCAGCGGTCCATGCTCCAAAAGTCATCAACCATGCAAAAACAGATGAAATAACATAAGTATCATCTCTTAATATGAAATATATCAATGAATAACAGTAATTATGATATGGAATAGTGATGCAAAATGGATGTATCAACTCCCTCCCAAGCTTAGACTTTGCTTGTCCCCAAGCGAAACTGAACTCAATAAACATGACCTCAGGTTTATGGAGTGAAGAGTCGATAAAAGAATACGGATATGAAGCGTCATATTCATCAATACATAAATCATAATAGAAGACAACTCACGATTATATAACTTAACTTGCAATAAGTAAAGGAAACACAATAAATATACATAAAGTAAATCAAAGTTGCTAAAGGAAAACATAGCTCTTGGTCGAAGAATAGTTAACAATTTGCTGGAGTTCACAAATAACTTATTTTCAATGATAGCTTTCAAAGTTGTAGACACTAAGATCAGAGCAAAGTGCAAAATAAGGAACATAAGAGGCATGATTTGATAAATCATCATATGAATGAATGAAACACAACAACTCAAAATGCTTGCTGAGGTAGAAGGGAATAGGTTTGCTGACTCAACTAAAAGGTAAAAGAAAGGCCCTCCGTAGAGGGAAGCAGGGATTTCAAGTTTCATAAAGAGCTTCCAAAAATTATGGTACTTATTAGCTTTCAGCTCTCATTGCCCCTATCATAGGCATCTTTAGGTGATTAAGGTTAAAGTGATCAAATATGAGGATATGCTTGACAAGTTGCAAGTTGAAAATCTCATGTCCCTTGAATACAAGGGTCGCTCCTCATCCTACTCAAGTTTAGTCACAGGTAAGTTCTTGTCATTGTAAGTACATGTGTATCATAGAGAACCGCCAACAGGGTACCCCTTTCCCGATGATACGGAAGAATCCCCATATCAATATGACAAGGCAAGCAAACAACAAGCATCTCAGCAATCTTGTTATTTACCATGGGAATATGGTTCTTTTTTCTCTCTTTCCTCTTTTCTCATCTCTCTTTTTCTTTCTTTTTCTCAATCTCTATCTTGTTTTTTTATAAGAAGAATGCTTCATAGATGCTCATTATGGTTACGTTGTAGGTTTCCACCATGAGAACATGGATTAGACCGGTGGCCCAGGCGTTTCTCTAACACACATACATAACTCCATGGACTTACAAGCTCCCCTTTCATTTCACACCGACGATATCCATAGACAAAAGAACATGATATCAACTAGGTACATAGTACCGGTGCAATGTTGAAAGCGTTCCCCATGGCAGCATGGTTCTGCTAATTCACAACTTATAAAGCGTAAGCATATAGACAACATAGATGGGCACAATGGTTCAAGTTTATTAAGTGCAAGAAAGTAAAGTGTGCCATTAAGTTCGTGAGAGCTTTAGTCACTAATTTTCACATAAGAATTTTAATTCGGAAGGTAGATAAAAAACATGAATTTACTTGGAATAGCAATAATGCTAATAGGTAGGTATGTTGGACACAAATGGCATAGGTTTTGGTTTAAGGATTGGATGCACGAGAAGCATTCCCTCTAAGTACAGGTTTTTGGCTAGCAAGGCTGGGTAGCAAGCATAAGAGTTGAAGGAAACAAACAAACATACAAGTGATAAAAACAAACATGCAATCTTCCTTGGAAGCACAAAAGATCTTAACTAGAGAATACTAGACTTATGAGCCAACCAAGAAATAAAGGTGATGGAATTATAGTTCTTTTAAGAGTACTTTTATCTTTTTATTCAATTGTCAAAATAGTTTTGCTATTGACCGAGCCAGGTTTGCAAAACCAACTAAATTTACTCGATGATCCCAAAGTGGTCCTAATACTAACGACAAGATCAATCATATAACCATGAATTGAAAACTAATATAATATATGCAAAAGAGTAAATGATAGAACTTCTCATTAATATTCCATAACGGTAACTCACGCCAAGGGATACATATCTAACGAGAGAGGGGACACTTCCATAATGCAAACCATCCTACATGATAACTTCTCTATTCATGATAACACTCTACTAAGAAGGTAAAAGATAGAAGATAGTGATGTGATACCACAGCACTCCCCTAAGCTTGGAAAAACCAAGGGGATGCCAAAACATGATGACGAATTAATCCTTCGGTGGTGGTGGTATTCTCTCGATTGGTGCGAGGAAATCTTCTAGTATCTTGTGAAGCCTGTTATTATCCTCTTGAAGTATATCCACCTTCCTCCTCAAGACTCGGTACTTGTCGCAGAACTCATCGGTTACACGTAGACCTTCCACCGCTGCAGGGCAGGAACCGAGATCTAGAGGGGAGATATTAGCCCCTTCATGCCTGCTGTCGTGTCCTTTACTTCCTCCCCAATGTTCTGATCCATGTCTTTGCACCTAGTTCCGATCCTTCCTTGTTTCACCCGGCCCACGAGAGTCTCCTGCCCGACGTTGTGATGGAGTTCGCGACGGTGTCGCAGCTCATAATCCTTTGAAGATGAACCCTTGAACGACATCGAAACAAAAAAGATTGAAATGAAAACACGACGAGAACACGATATACGAATCTCGAGGGATCCCGGGGATTATATATTACAAAGTTTTACAGCAAAAGGAAGGTACTAGGAGAAAACGGGTCGGAGACAGAGTCCGGGGCGGCCACACCACCTGCTGGCGTGGCCAGGGGGCCCGCGCCAGGGGGTGGTGTGAGCCATCCTAGCTCTGTTTCCGTCCCTCTTTCACTTCGTAGCTTTCCTTGCTGGATAAAAACTGCAAAAATATAACTGGATAGAATTTTCGTGGAACTTTTCTTACCAACACTGTTACCTATTCGAGAACAGACTCTGCGGTCTCTGAATTTGGTCTTTCGCAGATTCTTTCGGAGTCACTGCTTGAATAACATCAATATCTTCATCTTCATACTCATTGCTCGAGTCATGAAACCTTTCACTTTCTTATTACACCATTTTCTCCGACAACCTGGAAATTCCTTTCATACAAAACTTTACACAATTCTCATTAGCAACATTAGTGTAAGCGAGGTAATAAATCTTTTAAGTGCAATTTCAACTGAAATCCATAAAATCATAAGCTACTACAGCAACTCCTTCCGAAACCCAAAAATAATTCAAAAAGGAAATCGTTTTAAGAAGCAAATGCAAGAGTGGCAAAATCTGTCAAAACAGACCAGCAGGTAAAGATCAATATTTTCGAAAATCTTCTATTGCTCAAATCAAAAAGTGCAAAACTAACAAAAGTTAAATAACAACCTGGGGCAGAATCACACAAAATATACAGCTCAATCCGACAGACAGAGATCTCTCACACATTTTTACGGTGAAGCACAAAAATCTGTTTCGGGACAGCAACTTCCCCAAATCTTACTTCTCTCTCATTAGAGGTTGATCTTGACACAAAACAAACAAAAGGATAAGGATAGGTCATTACCGAAGTAATAACTTCCAAGACTCAAAGAAACAAAAACAACGTGAAAGCAAAAATAAATTGGGTTGTCTCCTAAAAAGCTCTTTCTTTATAGCCATTAAGATGGGCATGATAATTTCAAAGATGCTCACACAAGAATATGAATTGAAGTGAAAGAGAGCATTAAGACGCAAAAAATATACATGTTTAAGTCTAACCCACTTCCTATGCAAGGGAATTTTGTAAACAAACAAGTTGTTGAAACAAGAGGCTACTAGCATACGAAGGCAAAACAAGTGCAACATAAAAACTTTCAGCATAAAACGAGGAAACTTGATATTATTGAGGTGCATAAGAATAGTCTTCCCTCTCTCATAATAACCTTCAGTATCATGCATAAACTTAATGATATAGCTACCACAAGAACCATGGTAGCAATGATCACTTATCCTAACAGAAAACACGGGGACACTAGCTCTCATAACACTACTTTGTGAAACAATATTAGAAGTATCCTTACAAAGGATAGTGTGTCCCTCTTCTACCTATTTAGTGACAGAGATTTTCACATTTTCTATTATAGGTTCATCATCCGTTTGTGTATCAGGTTCAACAGCTTTATTTGTACTTTCATTAACCATACTAGCTATCATAGAATGTTCCTTTATCTTAACTGGGAAAGGTATTTTCTCAATGTAAGGTTCAGGTAAAACATGATTAGCAGTATAAACTTCAGTATTTCTTAGAGGAACACACTTAGAAACATCTTTATATGGTTCATGATGCTTATTCCACTTCTTTTTAGGAACTTCAATATAGGAAGCAAAATCCTTGAAATAAGTTGCAATAGCTTGAGAGTCAAGACCATAAGAATTTTTAATATTTTGGAAGTCATCAGTTTCCATAAAAGATTCAATGCATTCATAATCATAATTTATACCTGACTTTCTTCCTTTGTCATTCTCCCATGTTTCAGCATTGTCTTGAATATGGTCCTGAAGATCCCATTTAGCTTCTTCTTCCATGCGTGTAAATGATCCAGCATAAGAAGCATCCAATAAATCCTTAGCATGAAGAGAAAGCCTTGCATAAAAGTTATTGATAATAATATTGTTGGGGAGCTCATGAATGGGACATTTGAGCATTAGTAACTTCAATCTCCCCCAAGCTTGCGATGTACTCTCTCCATCAAGAGGCCAAAAGTTGTATATTTGATTCCGATCTTTATGAATCTCACTAGGAGGATAAAACTTTTAATAAAAGAGAGGTACTATTCCCTCCCATTCAAGAGCTTGACCATTCTTCAGCAACTGATATTAGTCCTCAGCTCTTCCTTTCAGTGATAATGAGAATAACTTCTTCTTGACTGGATCTATTGTAATACCTGCACACTTGAACAACCCGCATAATTCGTGTATAAAGAGCAAATGATCACCGGGATGGACAGTTCCATCTCCAACTAATAGTTATCCATAACACGATCAATAACTCTTGTAGGTATTTTAAAAGTATCAATCTCAGCAGGAGGTGGTTCATCTACTACCTTAGAAGTGGTAGTAGCATTACGAAATAAAAAACTCGGCGGATTATCCATATTGAAATAAAGCAACTAACAAAAGTAAACAATACTCACAGTAGAAGTTTCCTTTACCAGTTCCACTTTCCAATAGCGCTTCACTACCTAGCAACAGTGCTAGAAAATAGTCTTGATGACCCACAAGTATAGGGGGTGTATCGCAGTATTTTCGATAAATAAGAGTGTCGAACCCAACGAGGAGCAGAAGGTGCTGGCGAGTGGCTAGGAGCAAGAATTCTCTGTAAATACTTAGCAAACGGATTTCTAGGGGTTTTTGATAATGCAGGTAAATATAGTACGAGTAAATAAAAGACAATAAGAATAAATGCAGCAAGTGGCCCAATCCTTTCTTTAGCAAAGGACAAGCCGATTGTATTACTTAAGATGACCAAACGTTCTCGAGGACACATGGGAATATCGTCAATTGCTTTCGCTTCATATAGTTGCTTAATCTTCTTTAGTTTGCTAAGTGTTGTGTGGGTGAACCTGTGCTAATGTACCGACCTTCCTAGGACTAATACATACTTTTGATTATACCCCTTTCAAGCATCCGCAAGTACAAGAAAGTAATTAAGGTAGAAACCTAACCATAGCTTTAAACTCTAATACAATGACGTCCCTTGTGCAATGGTTTCCTAGCGGGGGTTCAAGTTTCTGTCACTCCGGCAACCCCTACGATTAGTAGCCAAATACACAATGCATTCCCCTAGGCCCATATAGGTGAAGTGTCATGTAGTCGACAGTCACATGACACCACTAGAAGAAGTACACCACAACTTAAATATCAAACTATTGAATATTTCTCAATGCAAATCCACTATTAACAACATGACTTCTCCCATGTCCTCAAGAACAAAATGAACTACTCACAAGACATCATATGGATCATGATCAGAGATAAAATAATGATGTGTAACAATCTGAACATAAAGGATAATTCAATGGTTCACTCAATAGCATCAACTACAAGGAGTAATCAACATCGGGAAAGTTTCCCCTAAGAACTACGCAAGATTCAACCCAATTGTTACAGCGGTATGGAGGTGGTGAAGATGGTGCTGGTGGAGATGATGGTGGTGATGATGATCCCGATGAAGTCCATCTTGATCGGGGTGTGATGACCCACAAGTATAGGGGGTGTATCGCAATATTTTCGATAAGTAAGAGTGTCGAACCCAACGAGGAGCAGAAGGTGCTGGCTAGTGGTATGGATCAGGAATTCTCTACAAATACTTAGCAAATGGATTTTTAGGGGTTTTTGATAAAGCAAGTAAACGAAGTACGAGTAAATAAAAGACAGTAAGAATGAATGCAGCAAGTGGCCCAATCCTTTATGCAACAAAGGACAAGCCGGTTGTATTTCTATAGATGACCAAACGTTCTCGAGGACACATTTGAAGACTGTCAAGTGCTTTCGCTTCATATAGTCAATTAATCTTCTCTAGCTTGCTAAGTGTTGTGTGGGTGAACCTGTGCTAATGTACCGCCCCATCCAAGACTAATACATACTTGTGATTATACCCCTTGCAAACATCTGTAAGTCCAAGAAAGTAATTAAGGTAGAAACCTAACCACAACTTTAAACTCTAAGACCCTTACGTCCCTTGTGCAATGGTTTCCTAACGGGGGTTCAGGTTTCTTTCACTCCGGCAACCCCTACGATTAGTAGCCAAATACACAATGCATTCCCCTAGGCCCATATAGGTGAAGTGTCATGTAGTCGACGTTCACATGACACCACTAGAAGAAGTACACCACAACTTAAATAACAATCTATTGAATCTTTCTCAACGCAACTCCACTACTAACAACAAGACTTCTCCCATGTCCTCAAGAACAAGACGAACTACTCACAAGACATCATATGGATCATGATCAGAGATGGAATAATGATGTATAACAATCTGAACATAAACAATAATTCAATGGTTCACTCAATAGCATCAACTACAAAGAGTAATCAACATCGGGAAAGTTTCCCCTATGAACTATGCAAGATTCAATGCAATTGTTACAACAATATGGAGATGGTGATGAGGGTGCTGATCGTGATGATGGTGGTGATGATGGTGATGATGATGCCGCTGAAGTCCAGGTTGATGGTGGTGTTGATGGCGACGATCTTCCCTCTCCGGGAAGGAATTCCCCCGGCAGAAATCTGTCTGCTGGAGAGATCTTTCTCTCTCGGTGTTTTCCGCCCCGTAGAGGCAGCGGAATCTTTCTGTGGTCGCTCCCCGAGTCTTAGGGTTTCGTGGGGTTGATATACGCCAGAGGAGAGAGGCTGGAGTGGGCCAGGGCGGCCACACCATTCCCAGGCGCGGCCTAGGCCTGCCCGTGCCATGGGGTGGTGTGGGCCCCCTGTGGCCCACCTCCACTCCATCTTTTGGCATCCTGAGTCTTCTGGAAAAATAGAATTTTCCATATATTTTCCCGGATTTTCTGATCTTCGCGAATTTTGCCTCCAAACCGCACCTTTTCCATCAGAATCCTGACTGCAGCGGTCCTTGCTCCAAAAGTCATCAACCATGCAAAAATAGATGAAATAACATAAGTATCACCTCTCAATACGAAATATATCAATGAATAATAGTGAATTAAGACATAGAATAGTGATGCAAAATGGACGTATCAACTTCCCCCAAGCTTAGACTTCGCTTGTCTCCAAGCGAAACTGAGCTCAATAAACATGGCCTCGGGTTTATGGAGTGAAGAGTCGATAAAAGAATACGGACAAGAAGCATCACATTCATCAAATACATAGATCATAATAGAAGACAACTCACTATTATAGTACTCAACTTGCAATGAGTAAAGGAAGCACAATAAGGATACATAAAGTGAATCATAATTGGTAATGGCAAACTTAGCTCTTGGTCGAAGAATAGTTGATAATTTGCTGGAGTTCACAAATAGCTGGTTTTCAAAGAAAGCTTTCAAAGTGATAAACTTTCAAGATAAGAGCAATGTGCAAAACAAGGAACATAAGAAACATGAATGCATAAATCATCATATGAATGAATGAAACACATCAACTCAAAATACTTGCTGAGATAGAAGGGAATAGGTTTACTGACTCAACTGCAAAGTAAAAGAAAGGACCTTCGCAGAGGGAAGCAGGGATTGCAAGTCTCATAAAGAGCTCCTAAAAATTATGATACTTACTAACTTTCAGCTCTCATTGCCCCTATCATAGGCAGCTTTTGGTGATTAAGGTTAAAGTGACACAACTAAGAGGATATGATTGACAAGTTATAAATTGAAATCTCATGCCCCTTACTTATGAGTACCGATCCTCATGCTACTCAACTTCAGTCACGAGAAAGCTCTTGTCATTGTAAATACATGTGTATCATTAAGAACCGCCAACGGGGTACCCCTTGCACATGACACAGGAGCTATCCCATAATCAAAATGACAAGGCAAGCAGACAGTGAGCATCTCAGCGATCTTTTTATTTGCTATTTGCATAGGTTTTTATTGAGGATGCTTCATAGAATGCTCACTATAGTTATGCTGCAAGTTTCCACCATGATTAGGCATGGCTTAGGCTAGCGGCCCAGGCGTTTCTCTAACACACATATAAACTCCATGATCTTACAAGTTCCACTTTTATTTCACACCGCCGAGATCCATAAGCAAAAGAACATGATATCAACTAGGTACAAAGTACCAAATGAAGTGTTGAAAGCGGTCCCCATGATACGTGGTTCGTCTAACTTCAACTCATAAAGCGCAAGCATATACGCAACAAAGAAGGACCCAATGGTTCAAGTTTATTAAATGCAAGAAAGTAAAGTGTGCCATCAAGTTCGTGAGAGCTTTAATCACTAATTTTCTCATAACAAGTTTAATTTGGGAGGTAGATAAAACAAGAATTTACTTGGAATAGCAATAATGCTACTAGGTAGGTATGGTGGACACAAATGGCAAAGGTTTTGGTTTAAAGGAGGTGGATGCACGAGAAGAATACCCTCTCAGTACAGGTTTTTGGCTAGCAAGGCTGGGTAGCAAGTACAAGAGTTGAGGGAAACAACCAAACATACAAATGATAAAGACAAACATGCAATCTTCCTTTGAAGCACAAAAGATCTTAACTAGAGAATACTAGACTTATGAGCAAATCAAGAAAGAAAGATGATGAAATAATTTTTATCTAGAGTACTACTATCTTTTTCTTTTCAACTCTCAAAAAGGTGTTGCTACTGACCGAGCCAGGTTTTCCAAAACCAACTAAATTAACTCAATGATCCCACAGTGATACCAGTACTAAGAACAAGATCAATCATATAACCACGAATTGAAAACTAACATAAGTTATGCAAAAGAGTGAATGATAGAACTTCCCATTAATATTCCATAACGGAAACTCACACCAAGGGATACATATCTAACGAGAGAGGGGACACTTCCATAATGCAAACCATACTACATAATAACTCCTCTGTTCATGATATGACTCTACTAAAAAGGTAAAAAGATAGAAGATAGTGATATGATACCGCGGCACTCCCCCAAGCTTGGAACAAACCAAGGGGATGCCAAACCTGATGACGAATTACTCCTTCGGTGGTGGTGGTATCCTCTCATCTTCATCCGTATTCCAGGGTAAAGGCTTCCCATCAACAAAGGACATCGTGGTTTCCAACGTCCTGGAACTTGCAGCAGCACTTATGCGTTTAAATCTAGCCTCATACTCACAGTTTTGATTTTGAACGTCACAAAACTGTGCTTGCAGTTCGTTGGTTGTTTGGTGGAGTGAAAGGACTTCTTCTTTGAGTTTAGCAGTCTCCTTTTGGTGCTCGGCGTTGAGTTCGGAACAAATCTTGTGGATGATGTCCACTTCGTGCTCCGCCATCTTCCTGTACCTAAAGACTTCTTGCTCCAATGCTTCCATCATATCCTCCAGACTTCCTTCACCTTTAGGGCCTTGAACCTCCTTAATCTGGACCTCCCCACCTTCGAGCAACAACTCCTTGGGATGAATCTTCAATTCTCTCATGTATGGGTTGATGATATCCTCTAAAGAATCTCCCTTGGATGATCCAGAGGAAGACATTGTGGCTCCAAATCTGGGATTCTACCTGGCAGAAACAGATCGAAACAAAAACACGACGAAAACACGATATACGGACCTCGGGGGATCCGGGGGGTTATATATTACGAAGTTTCATATCAAAAGGAAGGTACTGGGAGAAAACGAGTCGGAGGCGGAGTCCTGGGTGGCCTCACCACCTAGTGGCACGGCCAGCGTTGGCCTGCGCCATGGGGTGGTGTGAGCCACCCCGGCTCCGGTTCCATCCCTTTTTCGCTTCGTAGCTTTCCATATTGGCTAAAAACTGCAAAAATATAGTTGTACTGTATTTTCACGGAACTTTTCTTACCAGAACTGTTACCTAGTTGGAAACGGACTCTGCAGGTCTCTAAATTTGGTATCTAGTAGATTCTTCCGGAGTTACCACTTGAATCATCAATATCATCTTCATACACTTATTACTTGCGTCATAAAACCTTTCTCTTCCTTATTACACCATTGTCTCCACTTCCTGGAAATTTCTTTCACACAAAACTTCACACAGTTCTTATTAGCACATTAGTATAAGTGAAGTGATAAAACCTTTTGAGTCCAACTTCAACTGAAAACCATCAAAACAAAAGCTACTGTAGCAACACCTTCCGAAAACCCAAAAAGAATTCAAAAAGGAAATCGAATAAAGAAGCAAATGCAAGAGTGGCAAAATCTGTCAAAACAGACCAGCAGGTAAAGATCAATTTTTTCGAAAATCTTCTGTTGCTCAAATGAAAAAGTGCAAAACTAACTAAAGTTAAATAACAACCTGGGGCATAAGCACAAAAAATTACAGCTCAATCCGACATACATAGAACTCTCACGAAATTTTACGGTGAAGCACAAAAATCTGTTTCGGGACAGCAACTTCCCCAAATCTTACTTCTCATTAGAGGTTGATCTTGACACAAAAACCAAACAAAACGGATAAGGAGCGGTTATTACTGAAGTAATAACTTCCAAGACTCAAATAAACAAAAACAAACTAAAAGCAAAAACAAATTGGGTTGTCTCCCATAAAGCTCTTTCTTTATAGCCATTATGATGGGCATGATAATTTTGAAGAAGCTCTCATAGGGATATGAATTGAAGTGAAAGAGAGCATTAAGAAGCAAAAACACACACAAATTTAAGTCTAACCGACTTCCTATGCAAGGGGATTTTGTAAAAAAACAAGTTATCGAAAACAAAGACAACTTGCATAAGGAAGCAAAAGAAGTGCAACATAAAAACTTTCAGCATAAAACGAGGAAACTTGATATTATTGATTTACATAAGTACACTTTTCCCTCTCTCATAGTAACTTTCAGTATCATGCATAAACTTAACAATATATCTATCGCAAGGACCATCATAGCAATGATCACTTATTCTAACAGAAAATACAGGAATACTAGCTCTCATAACACTACTTTGTGAAACAATATTAGAGGTATCCTTACAAAGGATAGGATGTCCCTCTTTTTCATATATAGTAACAAAGTCCTTCACATTTGCTACTATAGGTTCATCAACCATTTGTTTATCATGTTCAACAGCTTTCTTCATACTTTCATTAACCATACTAGCTATCATAGAATGTTCCTTTACCTTAACTGGGAAAGGCATTTTCTCAATATAAGGTTCAGGTAAAACATGATTAGCAGTATAAACTTCAGTATTTCTTGCAAGAACACTCCTAGCAATATCTTTATAAGATTCATGATACTTATTCCACTTCTTTTTAGGCACTTCAATGTAGGAAGCAAAGGCCTTAAAATAAGAAGCAATAGCTTGAGAGTCTAGACCGTAAGCATTTTTAATATTTTGAAAGTCATCAGTTCCCATAAAAGATTCAATGCATTCATAATCATAATTTATACCTGACTTTCTACCTTTGTCATTCTCCCAAGCTTCAGCATTGTCTTGAATATGATCTAGAAGGTCCCACTTAGCTTCTTCTTCCATGCGAGTGAATGATCCAGCACAAGAAGCATCCAATAAATCCTTGTCATGTAGAGGGAGCCTTGCATAAAAGTTGTTGATAATAATATTGTTGGGGAGCTCATGGATGGGACATTTGAGCATTAGTAACTTCAATCTCCCCCAAGCTTGAGCTGTACTCTCTCCATCAAGAGGGCAAAAGTTGTATATTTGATTCCGATCTTTATGAATCTCACTAGGAGGATAAAACTTTGAATAAAAGAGAGGCACTATTTCCTCCCATTCCAGAGCTTGACCATTCTTCAGTAGCTTATACCATTCCTCAGCTCTTCCTTTCAGTGAAATGATAATAACTTCTTCTTAACTTGATCTGTAGTAATACCTGCACACTTGAACAACCCGCATAATTCGTGTATAAAGAGTAAATGATCACCGGGATAGACAGTTCCATCCCCAACATAGTAGTTATCCATAACACGATCAATAATTCTTGTAGGTATTTTGAAAACATCTTTCTCAGTGGGTGGTGGCTTATCTACTACCTTAGAAGTGATAGCAGCATTACCAAATAAGAAACTCAGCGAATTATCCATAACGAAAATAAAGCAACTAGCAGAAGTAAACAATACTCACAGTAGAAGTTTCCTTTACCAGTTCCACTCTCCAATAGCGCTTCACTCCCTGGCAACGGCGCCAGAAAATAGTCTTCATGACCCACAAGTATAGGGGGTGTATCGTAGTATTTTTGATAAGTAAGAGTGTCGAACCCAACGAGGAGGAGAAGGTCCAATCCTTTATGCAGCAAAGGACAAGCCGGTTGTATTTCTATAGATGACCAAATGTTCTCGAGGACACATGGGAAGACTGTCAAGTGCTTTCGCTTCATATAGTCGATTAATCTTCTCTAGCTTGCTAAGTGTTGTGTGGGTGAACATGTGCTAATGTACCGCCCCATCCAAGACTAATACATACTTGTGATTATACCCCTTGCAAACATCCGTAAGTACAAGAAAGTAATTAAGGTAGAAACCTAACCACGGCTTTAAACTCTAAGACCCGTACATCCCTTGTGCAATGGTTTCCTAACGGGGGTTCAGGTTTCTGTCACTCCAGCAACCCCTACGATTAGTAGCCAAATACACAATGCATTCCCCTAGGCCCATATAGGTGAAGTGTCATGTATTCGACGTTCACATGACACCACTAGAAGAAGTACACCATAACTTAAATAATAATCTATTGAATATTTCTCAACGCAACTCCACTACTAACAACAAGACTTCTCCCATGTCCTCAAGAACAAAACGAACTACTCACAAGACATCATATGGATCATGATCAGAGATGGAATAATGATGTATAACAATCTGAACATAAACAATAATTCAATGATTCACTCAATAGCATCAACTACAAAGAGTAATCAACACCGGGAAAGTTTCCCCTATGAACTATGCAAGATTCAACGCAATTGTTACAGCAATATGGAGATGGTCATGAGGGTACTGATGGTGATGATGGTGGTGATGATGGTGATGATGATCCCGATGAAGTCCAGCTTGATGGTGGTATTGATGGCGACGATCTTCCCTCTCCGGGAAGGAATTCCCCCGGCAGAAATCTGTCTACCAGAGAGATCTTTCTCTCTCGGTGTTTTCTGCCCCGCAGAGGCGGCAGAATCTTTCTGTGGTCGCTCCCCGAGTCTTAGGGTTTCGTGGGGTTGATATACGCCAGAGGAGAGAGGCTGGAGTGGGCCAGGGCGGCCACACCATTCCCAGGCGCGGCCTAGGCCTGCCCGCGCCATGGGGTGGTGTGGGCCCCCTGTGGCCCACCTCCACTCCATCTTTTGGCATCCTGAGTCTTCTGGAAAAATAGAATTTTCCATATATTTTCCCGGATTTTCTGATCTTCGCGAATTTTGCCTCCAAACAGCACCTTTTCCATCAGAATCCTGACTGTAGCGGTTCATGCGCCAATAGTCATCAACCATGCAAAAATAGATGAAATAACATAAGTATCACCTCTCAATACGAAATATATCAATGAATAATAGTGAATTAAGACATAGAATAGTGATGCAAAATGGACGTATCATGGTGTTGATGGAGACGATCTCCCTTCTCCGAGAAGGAATTCCCCCGGCAGAATTCTATCCGCCAGAGAGATCTTTCTCTCTCGGTGTTTTCCGCCCCGCAGAGGCGGCGGAATCTTTCTGTGGTCGCTCCCCAAGTCTTAGGGTTTCGGGAGGATAATATACGCCAGAGGGGAGAGGCTGGAGTGGACCAGGGCAGCCACACCACCTGGTGGCGCGGCCTGGGGTGGCCCGTGCCAGGGGTGGTGTGGGCCCCCTATGGCCATCTCCACTTCCCCTTCTATCTTTCTTCGTCTTTTGGAAAAATAGGATTTTCCATGTATTTTCCTTGAGTTTCTGATCTTCGCGAATTTTGCCTCCAAACAACACCTTTTCCATTAGAATCCTGACTGCAGCGCTCCATGCTCCAAAAGTCATCAACCATGCAAAAACAGATGAAATAACATAAGTATCATCTCTTAATATGAAATATATCAATGAATAACAGTAAATTATAATATAGAATAGTGATGCAAAATGGACGTATCAAAACCACACATGGATCCACCAATGTCATTGCATGTGTGTTCTTTCCATGAACCACATATGGATCCACCAATGTCATTGCATGTGTGTTCTTTCGGCAAACCACATATGGATCCACTATAGTCATTGCATGTGTGTTCTTTTCACAAACCATATATGGATCAACCAATTTCATTGCATGTGTATTCTTTTCCACAAACCACATATGGATCCACCAGAGTAATTGCATGTGTGTTATTTTCACAAACCACATATGAGTCAAGAAATGTCACGCATGTGAGTTCTTTTCACAAACCACATATGGATCCACCAATGTCATTGCATGTGTGTTCTTTCCACAAACCACATCTGCATCCACCAATGACATTGCATGTGTGTTCTTTTCCACAAACCACATATGGATCCACTAGAGTCATTGCATGTGTGGTCTTTACATAAACCACATATGGATCCACAAGAGTCATTGCATGTGTGTTCTTTCCACAAACCACATATGGATCCACCAATGTCATTGCATGTGTGTTCTTTTCCACAAACCACATATAGATCCACTAGAGTCATTGCATGTGTGGTCTTTCCAAAAATCACATATAGATCCACTAGAGTCATTGCATGTGTGTTCTTTCCACAAACCACATATGGATCCACCAGAGTCATTGCATGTGTGTTCTTTCCACAAACCACATATGGATCCACCAATGTCATTGCATCTGTGTTCTTTTCCACAAACAACATATAGATCCACTAGAGTCATTGCATGTGTGGTCTTTCCAAAAATCACATATAGATCCACTAGAGTCATTGCATGTGTGTTCTTTCCACAAACCACATATGGATCCACCAGAGTCATTGCATGTGTGTTCTTTTCACAAACCATATATGGATCAACTAGAGTCATTGCATGTGTGTTCTTTTCACAAACAACATATGGATCCACTAGAGTCATTGCATGTGTATTATTTTCATGAACCACATATGGACCCACTAGAGTAATTGCATGTGTGTTCTTTTCCACAAACCACATATGCATCCACTAGAGTCATTGCATGTGTGGTCTTTCCATGAACCACATTTGGATCCACTAGAGACATTGCATCCGTGTTCTTTCAAAAAACGACACATGGATCCACCAGAGTAATTGCATGTGTGTTCTTTTCACAAACCATATACAGATCCACCAGTCATTGCATGTGTGTTCTTTTCACAACCCACATATGGATCAAGCAATGTCATTGCATGTGTGTTCATGTCACAAACCACACATGGATCCACCAATGTCATTGCATGTGTGTTCTTTCCACAAACCACACATGGATCCACCAGAGTAATTGCATATGTGTTCTTTTCACAAACCATATATGGATCCACCAGAGTCATTGCATGTGTGTTCTTTTCACAAACCACATATGGATCAAGAAATGTCATTGCATGTGTGTTCTTTTCACAGACCACATATGGATCCACTAGAGTCATTGCATGTGTGTTCTTTCCACAAACCACACATGGATCCATAGAGTAATTGCATGTGTGTTCATGTCACAAACCACACATGGATCCACCAATGTCATTGCATGTGTGTTCTTTCCATGAACCACATATGGATCCACCAATGTCATTGCATGTGTGTTCTTTCCACCAAACACATTGGATCCACTAGAGTCATTGCATGTGTGTTCTTTCCACAAACCACATATGGATCCACTAGAGTCGTTGCATGTGTGTTCTTCCCACAAACCACATATGTACCCACTAGAGTAATTTCATGTGTGTTCTTTTCCACAAACCACTTATGGATCCACTAGAGTCATTGCATGTGTGTTCTTTCCACAAACCACATATGTATCCACTAGAGTCATTGCATGTGTGTTCCTTTCACAAACGGCATATGGATCAACCAATGTCATTGCATGTGTGTTCTTTTCACAAACCACATATGGATCAACAAATGTCATTGCATGTGTGTTCTTTTCACAAACTACATATGGATCCACCAATTTCATTGCATGTGTGTTCTTTCCACAAACCACATATGGATCAACAAATGTCATTGCATGTGTGTTCTTTTCACAAACCACATATGGATCCACCAGAGTCATTGCATGTGTGTTCTTTTCACAAACCACATATGGATCCACTAGAGTCATTGCATGTGTGTTCCTTCCACAAACCACATATGGATCCACTAGAGTCGTTGCATGTGTGTTCTTTTCACAAACCATATATGGATCAACCAATGTCATTGCATGTGTATTCTTTTCCACAAACCACATATGGATCCACTAGAGTAATTGCATGTGTGTTCTTTTCACAAACCACATATGGATCAACAAATGTCATTGCATGTGTGTTCTTTTCACAAACCACATATGGATCCACCAATGTCATTACATGTGTGTTCTTTCCACAAACCACATATGGATCAACAAATGTCATTGCATGTGTGTTCTTTTCACAAACCACATATGGATCCACACAATGTCATTGCATGTGTGTTCTTTCCACAAACCACATATGGATCCACAAATGTCATTTCATGTGTGTTCTTTCCACAAACCACATATGGATCCACTAGAGTCATTGCATGTGTGTTCTTTCCATAATCCACATATGGATCCCTCAATGGCATTGCATGTGTGTTAATGTCATAAACCACATATGGATCAACCAATGTCATTGCATGTGTGTTAATGTCACAAACCACACATGGATCCACCAATGTCATTGCATGTGTGTTATTTCCATGAACCACATAAGGATCCACCAGTGTCATTGCATGTGTGTTCTTTCCACAAACCACATATGGATCCACCAATGTCATTTAATGTTTGTTCTTTTCCACAAACCACATATGGATCCACTAGAGTCATTGCATGTGTGGTCTTTCCATAAACCACATATGGATCCGCGAGAGTCATTGCATGTGTGTTCTTTCCACAAACCACATATGGATCCACCAGAGTCATTGCATGTGTGTTCTTTTCACAAACCATATATGGATCCACCAGAGTCATTTCATGTGTGTTCTTTTCACAAACCACATATGGATCCACCAGAGTCATTCCATGTGTGTTCTTTTCATGAACCACATATGGACCCACTAGAGTAATTGCATGTGTGTTCTTTTCCACAAACCACATATGGATCCACTAGAGTCATTGCATGTGTGATCTTTTCATGAACCACATATGGATCCACAAGAGTCATTGCATGTGTGTTCTTTCCACAAACCACACATGGATCCACCAGAGTAATTGCATGTGTGTTCTTTTCACAAACCATATATGGATCCACTAGAGTCATTGCATATGTGTTCTTTTCACAACCCGCATATGGATCCACCAGAGTAATTGCATGTGTATTCATGTCACAAACCACACATGGATCCACCAATGTCATTACATGAGTGTTCTTTAACCCCATATGGATCAACAAATGTCATTGAATGTGTGTTCTTTCCACTAACCACATATGGATCCATCAGAGTCATGGAATATGTGTTCTTTTCACAAACCACATATGGATCAACAAATGTCATTGCATGTGTGTTGTTTTCACAAACCACATATGGATCCACCAATGTCATTCCACGTGTGTTCTTTCCTGTGACCGCATGTGGATCCACCAATGTCATTGCATGTCCGTTCTTTCCACAAACCACATATGGATCCACCAGAGTCATTGCATGTGTGTTCCTTTCACATACCACATAGATCCACTAGAGTCATTGCATGTGGGTTCTTTCAGCAAAC